>JAOUZG010032859.1:16559-78772 GCA_026289955.1 Argiope argentata | reverse complement strand
TGTTTCAGAATTTTGTGAGGAAAATTGAAATCGACAAGCAGTAGTACTATCGGTAAATATGCCAGGATTTCAGTATTTTTTATGGGAAGGTGAAAAATGCGAGTTCAATTCTTGCGAAAATCAATACTTTAAGGATAAATTATTTACATTACTTGTTATTATTTATTAAAGGTAACTAATATAAAAATTTTCTTTGTTGACCTCGTTGTAGGAATTAACTTAAAATTTTTTAATATTAATTTCTCTATCTGCTCTCATGCTAGAAAATGCCATATAGCGGCATCTCGGACCTTATTTCCCATGGTAAAATTGAATTTTATTTCAAAAATATTAGTAAAGATAGATAAACAATAAAATGAATAATGTAATATAGCAGATGGTTTCAAATAACCTATTAAACTAAATGCATTTATGATTTTTTATTTAAATGATCAATTTATACGAAGGCAAGATTGAAAATATGCATATGTAATCAGTAAGTGATTCGTATCTAAGTATTTCCTCCGAAGAATACTATTTTACAAATAAACAAATAAAAGTGCAGTGCGAAGCTCGATCTTCCAGACATTTGGTGATATGTACAATTACGTTTGCCCCTTGTGGAATTAAAATCAGTTTGAGTCATTTGATTTTAAAAATTATATAAGTATTTTTAAAGGACAAAAAAAAACATTTTTAGTAGTTTTTAATTAACTTTTCCTTGAAAATTAATATTAAATAAATTCAGAAATTAATAAAGCACTTTTATAATTTAATTAAAAAAACCTTTATAATTTTAAATTTCAATTAAAATTAATTATAAACCTTAGAAAAGAGAAACAGTAAACATAAAAGAAGCTTTTTCGCTATAATACTCCATAAGTAGGTGAATTATATTATAGCATAATCATTCGAAAAATTTCATAAATTTAGGATCAAAGAAATAAATGAATCATATTTAATTATTTCCTGTTCACCTAGCCTTTTTTCTAGATTAAATTCAGAAACAGTCCTTCTTAAAAATCAGTAGTTCGATAAGTAAATAAAAATATTTATTCTGAGGAACCTTAAATTCATAAAAAAGAGCGAGATTTTAAAAATTTAAATTCCTTAAAAGATGATAAAAAAGTTTTTACTACATTTAAAAATAAGTAAAATTTACATAAATATTCAATATGAGTTTCTAAAGACCTTTAGTTAGGGTGATATAATTTTATATTTAAATAAAGTAAAAATCAAAGACAACTTTAAAAAATGGAATGTATTGAATTCTAAGTTATGAAAGAAGCGATATACATTTTATTCAAAAATAATTTAACCGTTATTCCCTCTACCGAATTTTTAAAAGTTCAATACTGATTATGAAATGCTATATTTCCTGAAACATTCCATTAAGTATGGATAGCAATAAATTATATAAAATTCATTTCCCAGTATAACCTTATTTATAATACGAATGAAATCAAATAATTTGAAACATATTTTTGTGCACGTCTTCGTTAAAAAATATTCCTTTAAATTGATTTTTAAAAATATGCTTGACCTTTGATGATTTCGAATTTTGCCCCAACTTTATTAAAAAAAAAGAGTGAACAGTTTACAAATTGTTCAAAATAAATTGGTAAGTTAAAAAAATATTTACTCTATAAACCTCTTAACCTCAGAAACCAAATTTAAAAAGTTATTTTTTAAAGTGATTATTCCACTAAGAACGAAAATTTCGAATGCGGAAGAAGGAAGAGACTTACTGTAACCGTGACTGCAGGCAGCTACGTTCTTTTAAAAACAGGGAATTTTAACGAAGCTCCCAATTTTACGACCACTTTCACATCAAAGGATGTCGAGATGCTCACCAAATGGGTGAAAAAAATTAAAAACAAATTATGATGGATGAATTGAGAGACTAACGGATGAGGTTAAATAAGGATACAGCACTTAATCGTTCGTAGTTTTTGCCAACTTTCTTTCTTAATAGGTGCGCAGATGAGAAAAAATTTCCCTAAAAAAGTCGCATAGGTCACTTCGGAGAATGTGAAAATGCTCTCCAGGTTGGCAAAGATTTTTTTCCAATCCGTTCTGTCTGAGCATTTTAATGAACGGACTGGGCTATAAAAGTTAAGTTCTCGAGACATGAGAGCGCCATTTAATTCATTCCAAGACAGTGAAATATTGTAAAAAAGGGGTGCAAAAAACAACAGGAAATACAATCTAAATTAAAATCGGGAACAAACAAAAATGAAGAGGTGTCCGTAAAATGGATTCTTGAATTCGAACAATAGAACTTTCGTGGTAGTTTTCCTGCAGGCGATTTCAATTTGAATTTTCTCAGACTCTTCTTTTACATTTGAAGGTCAAAGTTCTGCGATTGTTCTGCTCTAAGTTAAAGATATAACACTGAGTATGATACAGTATTAAACATTTTTTAAATAATATTAATGATTTCAAGAACTTCCTTTAGATTTTGGGGCATTTTTCTTATAAACTCTGAACAGCTCCTTAGTATATTCAAATCTCAAAACAAAGGAGCCTTCTTTCTCGAGAAGCTTAAGGCAAACTATTAAATGCAAAGAATAAAAAACAAGTACATTGCTTTTTTTTGAAATTCTAATAACTGTAAATATTTCAGTTAATTTGTGAAATAAATTATGTTAATAAACTTAATCATAAAGTAAATTTTAAAGGTTTAGATTGACCTTATACTAATTATGCAAACATTAAACGCTTAAAAAAGTCCTTACAAATATTTAAATTTTATATTTAAGAGTGTTGTCAGCTTACTTTTCGAAGAGTTTCCGATTTGTGTGAAGAATGATATAGCCTTCATTAATCATCACATAACAGGGGTCGAATTAAACTTATTGTTCCTCTCAGCATCTCGAAACTAGCCATTTGGACAATTGTGCTTTGCTTCGGGGTGGTAGCAAAGAGAGGAACAATTATTACCGTTAATAAACTCTATTCACGTTGCTGTTGGATGAAATATGGATATTTTCTCTGTTATATCTCTCTTTTCATTTTTTTTTAAAATAAACGACGTTAAGGCGAAAGCGAAAAAAAGTTCAGAATTCTTGAGTATACATTATTGGTTCTGTTCTGTCCAATATGTTATTATTTATATTGATTTCAAACCAATATGATTGTCTTCAAATTATATTCCCACCAAGATTACTATAAAGAAATCAGAGAAATAAATTAAAGGATCACATAGTGAACTAGCAATGAGTAAAAATCGGATTTCACTTGTTTCTCAATAGAAACTTTTCCGCGCTGATTCAATAATAAATGCCACTAATCCAACAATTTGAATTTTTCGTCATATTAGCTTCACATATAACAATTAATACAAAGTTAATTTTATTTTGATATCTTTATCTGTATTCGGATTGAAAATTGGTATGAAATTTGATTTGATTTAGTGAATGAAAAGCTCACTGTAGACAATTTCCTGTCTTTTAATATAAAATTCTAATGAATACCTTCTTATTTATTGTCTTTGTAAATTCTAAAACCCAATATTTTAAGTAAGAGTATTATTAGGAAGAAGTAATGTCCGCTGATTGTAGTTTTGTTCTTCAGTGGCCATTTTGGAACTGCACATCTTAAATGATGGTAAAGGAATATTGCTATTCAACAGATATATGCAGTTTAAGTACTCAAAACTTGATGTCTTGAACTCTTAAAAATATTTATTTTAATTAGCAATTCTGACTGATGAAAAATCTATTAACTTTTAATCTGAAGCCTCAGCTAGTGTTTATCTATACAAACATTGATATGAATATAACTTTGCAATGATTAATATAGCATTAATGATTCGATGAAATCGTAATTTAGCAACGATTTTCATATGACACCAAAGTTGAGTGAAGGCGAAATTTTCATTTGAGTATAGAAATTTCGGCTAACCTGATATCTAATACTTTATTTAATGTATCAGATAAATATTATTATTTATAATGTTTGTCTGATAATAATTTAATGACTCAAAAAAAAAACCCGCAAAAGGGTTCAAAAGTAGGTGCAAAAAAGAACTGTAGAGCTTTTCTTTATATTAAAGTGATGACTGTATCCAATTATTTAATCATTTTCCACAATGTGTGTGTGTGTGTGTTTATTATTATTATTATTTGTTGAAGGTGATTTCGAAGACATATATGACACTTTGAATTTTTAAGCTCGTTTTATTCCCTCACGGGAGGTACACGCATTATGTACAAGCCAATGATTCACATAACATGCGCACGAATCTGTAACATATTTTGTCAGTAGGGACTGAAATTTCGTCTTATTGATATGATATTAAAAGTTTAAATAGTAAAATTTTAATGGGTTATTCTCTCTATTTAACCACATTTATGAACTAAGCCGGCATCCTGGCACAGAAGTAGTGTGTCTTCCTCTTGATATGGGTGTCCCGGTTAAAGCATGGTTGTTCTTCTGTGTACTATCTGTGAGATGTACGAATGTGCTTCCTTGTAAAAAGGGGGTATGCAAACGAATATGATGAGTGTTAAGATAAGTCGTTCTCTTGGCCTCAGTTGGCGCTACTTCAAAAACAAGAGACGCTCATTCGGTTTAAAATTGCTGACAGCCGTCAGCGCTTTTGCCATTAGTAACAACTACAGCAAAAACTATAAGATCTGTCCAACAGATATAAGCTATGAATAGAGACTCTTAGTTTAGTTTAGCCTAGTATAGTCTAATTAGTTTTGATTTGGATTAGTTTACTGGCATTTACATGTCATTTCGTGATAACATGAAGACTATTGTATTGCTTTGTAATTTTGTACCGTTGTCGGATGATAAATACAACAACTCAGCCAGCATTTCTTTCTTTAAACTTTCGCTACACATTAATAGGACAAATTTAACTTGCAGACTAACTCCGACAAATTTAACTTGCAGAAATACATTTAGATGGCGCTGTGACACCATCTCCCAGCCAACAAAGCCGTCGCTCACTCGACGCATCAAAATCACCACTCACTCGAAGCACCAAAACCGTCTTTCGTTTCTCGTCCGACTCACTGGTAGGGAGTACTGTGGCGCTAGCCTTATAAGCCAGGTAACATTTACGATACTGAAGTCGACCTTTGCTGTAGTGGTCATGTTACTCGGCTACCGCCCTAGCATCGCAGGTTCGTACCGCGAGCTTCACTGACGACAGCACTTTTTCGAATTTAATGAATGTTTCAAAATTCTTATCGGGACTCTTCCGCTTAAAGTGAAATTATTCTCATTATTTATGCGTCCTGATTTTGGATTCGCTGTGATCTACACATCCATAGCTTTTTTTCAATTCCTACTATTAGCTCACACTCTTCCTGTATATATTTATATATCTTGTTCAAATTTTCAATCGTTAATAAAATACTTTTTATTCATCCAATCAAGTTCAAGTAAGTGTTTTTAAACTTGTAACGAATGACACTTGATGTTAATACAATTTTTTTCAAATATTCAATTCCTTAGTTTTTTTATTAATTAATTAAAAACTAACTTTCTCGCCAAAAATCTTTATTATTTATAATAAGTATAAATATCAGACAGGGATAGCCAGGTTGATAGTTGGTAGAGCGTTGGATTCGCATCCTTTAGGTTGCGAGTTCGAATCCGCCTGTCGAAGGCTAAAACTGTCTTGGTCACAAATTCCGCCATGTCGAGAGTAATACCACTAGGGGTACTGTGTCAGAGGTGATCGTTCTTTTCCTGATCTAATTATCCATCTGTGGATGAATGAAATGTAAATGAAGGTCGCCCCGTAAAAAAGGTTTGTGACGTGTCTGAGGCAGAAATCAGACTTTTGGGGCCTGGTTGGTAGAACGTTGGACTCGTACTCCTTAAGTTACGAGTTCGAAGCTCACCGGCCAAAAGATTCTCCGAGTGTATGGCGGCTGGCGCTCGTTAAATCTGTTCGTAGTCGTAAAGTCCTCCATGTCGAGAGTAATACCACTGGGGGTACTAGGTCAGAGGTGATCGTTCTCTGTTCCAGATCTAAATTACGATCTGAGATGCATGAATGAAGTCCGCCCCCTAAAAAGGGTTGTGACGTATGAGTAGCTTAGTCGTACTCTTGGCCCTAGATGGCGCTACTTGTAAAACAAAGAGACGAATTTCTTACACATAAAATCTGCTGATCGTATCAGCGGGGGCTTGTCCACTGCAAATGCCGTTAGTCATAACAGAACAACAGACTTTTACCTTCGGATATTCAGGAGTCTATACCGTCAAAAGCTACTGCACCATTCTTTCCGTTGTAAAGCGAAACACGAGAACAACAAATATAGTTATTTAATAAAAAGTAATTAAAATAAAAATTTTCTCTGTTGACTTTAATAGTAATTGACTTAAAGGAGTAATTGACTTATTAGTTTTGTTTTAATTTTTAAAAATGCAGCGTTTTTAAGACAAATCAAATCAAATATATTCAGTTTTTGGTGTCTAAAAATCAGTCATAAGCAATGAGGGGCTTTATCTTATGAGGCGCTCTCAGATGCCTTAATAATTATTTGATTTTGGCAGATTTTAAATTGACTTTAAAAAGATTTTTGAAACCAATTCTGTAAATAGTATTATTCCTTTCTATTTTTTTTTATTTCCAATCATTTTGAAGGGGTCCAGGATTTTTTTCAACTCATTCGTTCATTTTTAGAGAAATTCCTATAAAACCTAATTCTTATATCATTGACGTCTATTCTCGTAATTATGATTTCTTATTCACCTTGAAATTGAGGTTATTGAGCTTTCACGAAAGTTGACAAACAAAACTGGTGGGTATGGGGAGGGAAAAATTGCCTTCCAATGCGCAATCTTCCATCTACAATTGATCTGTAAAAGTCCACGTAGAAGGACAGAAATTTCCCTTCGCATGAAGTGCGCTATAATCCAGTCACTCCAGTCCACTTTAATGAAAGGTTACGTTGAAGTTGTTTGTATTCATGGCGATATAGAAACCTCGTAATTATGAAATCTTTTTTCAGACCTTGTGGTTTTTCCTTCCAAACCCCAAAAAGATGCTGGGAATATTTTTGAAATTATAAAATGATTCATTCATACATTAGGGTCCAATGACTATCTTCCGTAAGAATTTGTAACTGCTGAAGCATAAATTAAGTGTCAGACCATAATTGTTACTTGAAATACTACTTTAGAGAATAGCTTAATAGAACATGTTGTTAAATATTAAATCTCATAGTTTGCTAAGTTTCTCATTCCAATGTGATATTTTACGTTAACTTCATTGAGCTAACTTGTGCAGCTTTGTACAGTATAGTTATAATTTGAGAATAATGCCATTGCCCGTAATGATATTTTACTTTTGTCACCCGAGATTCCTATTGATTCAACGCATTTTGAATCTGTATATACAATAATAACTTTTTAGTCGCCACTCTCAACAACTATCTCAACATAAATTTACAGATGCGTGTGTAAAAAGTAGAAATTGTCGAAATTCTAATTAATTTATTTTATCATGGTTAGTATATTATATAGAAGGAAGAACCAGTTATAAAATAGAATCTCTTTACATCACGATACAATTGCAAAATGGTGGAAATTTTTCCCTTCAGTGATTTTATTATGGAATTTTGACTGGGATTACTTTGACACGTGTAGATTTAGGAAAAGGAATCTTAGATATTTTTAAAAGAATGTTGTAAACAAAAATTATGAGATTAATTAAGATTTAAAATATTCAATATGGTGACGAATGGCAAAAGAACCTTCTGGATATGGGAAACAAAATAAAGGTGTCTGTTTTCCGGGTCCAGAAACTGCCTTCTCCATTATTTTAAACTCTTTTGCTACAGGAGAATGTGGAAAGACGAAAGGGAAAATAACTGGATTGTGTAAAGGCCTACCATTGTTACATGAGTAATGTATAAAACAGGATATACTACCAGTTCTTAGGTAATAGGAAGATTATTTGTAAGCTTTTTCAATGAACTTGATCGTGTTTGGAAATCCCCCATCATCAAGCTAGTGTCAATTTAATGCGTGTACCACCACTTCATGTGCCCCGTGTTTAGCTTATTTCAGAAGAAGAAAGTTGCCACTTCATCTAAGAAGTTCTTATAAAACCTTTTCATGCGTTAACTATGCACCACACAACTTCGGAATTACCACATTTTAAATGCTGTTCTTTTTTGTGCACTAAAATAATATGTGCTGCTTTGGCTTTGACTCGTAGATTTGTAGAATCAAATTTACAAGAAATTGATAGCCTTTAGGTCCGTAATTGTACAAACATGTAAAAAAGAAATTACTCAAAAATTGCAGCTACTTAAATGGCAGTGATTTTGTCATTACAATTGTAGCTCTGTATCAAATTTTGATTTTAATCGTTTGGAAAAGAACCTAAAAAATAAACATTCGGGACTCTATGGTTGCATATTAGCCTCATACCAGTGATCAATCGCCTGAAAAAAGTAATCAGAAATTGCACACAAGATGTTATTTAATGAAAATGCTGCTTTCACACCACAGATCTATAATTTTCAAAAATTGTTCGACAATATCATGCAAAGTATCCTTACCCTTACCCAAAGTTCCAAATATTATGCCAAAGGGAGGAAAATAAACTATTTATTGGAGACTGTGCGAGGAAGTTTTAAGAAAATCACTGGTTTGGAAAGAAAAAAATATAGGTAGGGGGGAATAAAAAGCTTAAATGTGCCGTAAGTAATTGATGATGTTGACAAAGTTAACTTAAGATAGCTCCGCAAGTTGAGACAGCAAAATGTGCCCATTAGAGGATCGATGACTTCTCAAAACTCGAGGAAGTTTGTGTCTTTGCCACAACAATTTCAAAGCCAGAAATGTATGGTTTATCCCCTTTAGTGAAATACATGGAATTGTTTTTTTAAACCATCGCGAGTGGAGAGAGTGCAGTTCCAGTTAATGATGTCAGATCCTGAAAATAGCAAAGGAAAAAAAGAAGATTGAAAATATATAAATATATATCCTCTTGATGATACAATACAGATGAAACTGGTTTGTTCTATCGACCAATGCCAGTCAAAACAAAGTCTTTTAAAGGGTAAAACGATGAAGGGGGAGGGGGTAAGAAAAAATAAAAGCAGAAATTGAGGAATAAATTTAAGCCATTAGTCATTGAAAAAGTACGCGAAGACATGGTGCTTTAAAAATATCGAAAGATTGCTAGACAAATAAGAATGCCTGAGGAACTCTTCAACAATTGGCTGCTTGGCTATATTGATAAAGAAATGAAAAAGAAAAAGAAGAATATTGATTTCACAGTTTACAACTGCACACCTCATAGAACATCCACAAGTTTGACAAATAATAAATTTTATTTGTCGCCAAACTGCCCGTCTGTCCTACAGCCATTAGAGTTAGGCATCGCCAAGGATACTTTGGAAACGATTAGTTCAAAACTTTGTTTACAATCTAAATAACAAGCACCTAATTTATACGTAGTTGGTGTCCATGATTTATGGTGATTAAGTCAGCGGAAACTGGAATTCTGTGGTAAAATCCAAGATCTAAAATTATTAAGGAAAAGCTTAATTCTTTGAAGAAAAAAGCGACCCAAACAGGAATGTTGATTTTACTGAAATCTGTAATTACCAAAGAAGAAAGGGGAAATATAGACAGTTTTTCTACGACTATTAGTCCTTTCTAAAACATATAAACTCTATCCTTTCCATAAAATGCTGAAGATTTTTTTAAACCTTAGAATATTCAACAACGTAAGAGATGAAAATATTTCAGCAGAATTAATTCAAATTGATCCAAGAGAGGACGAAGAGACAGCTGACAGTTCTCAACATAAAACTCAAATTTCTTCTGAGTATGCCATGTCCTTAGTTCTCATTCTTCAGAATTTTGTTGAAAATCATACCAAATATTTTCCGGCATGTGTCTTCAGAAGTGAAATATATGTGAATGCATATATAAATATCAAAAGGTAAGCAAACGAAATTAACAGATTTTTTTTCTAATTTTTTTTCCTACGAAATAAACTTATTTATGTTCTTTTCTCTACTGTTTGCTATTGCAAATTTTTCAGTTTTGATTTTTATATAAAATAAAAAGTTTGGCTAATTTTAAATATATAATTTTATATCTTCAAACTGTCTGTCAAAATTTTGCCCAGATTCCTACAGTATAATAATAGTTAGATTTCACTGTGTTAAGTAGCTTCTACTTGTGCATTTTGGAAACTTCTACTTGTAAATCCTTTTTTGATATAAAAGATTTTAATCTCCGAATTTTATAGTTGCTTCCTAAAGGAATGATGAACAATAAATTAAAGCATTTATTGCTGATCCATTTTTATTACGTAATGGAAACTATTTTAGCCAACCAGTACTAAATTTGATACAAATATACTTCAAGAAAACAAGAACGCATGATTTATTTATTGACTAAAATTTGAATTAAGGAAAAATCCAACGAAATTACTAGTTTTCTAAGTTAATTTAGTAACTCAATTTTTATAATTTGATTTTTTATTAAAATAAAAATTTATTAATCGGTTTTAAAATTCAAAAAAAATTAATGAAAACAATTCAGTTGTGTAATAATATTTTTATCTGTAGTCAATAACTTCTTGAATGTTTACAATAGCATTTTGTCTCAATATTTTCATTATTCTAATGACATTCAAGATGCTTTCTTGTTTCTGTAAATATTTAATCGTACGAGTTTCCATTGTTGAGAGTTAAGAATGAAGCTTCTGTTTACTTTTTCATATTCTTTAGTAATACTACTATGAAATTTTACTTTCCTATTTTATTTCATCAAACTGTTTATGTAATTTAATAACAAAGTCCTTTAAGAGATTAAGTAATATATCTGATATCTTGAAGAATAGCCAATACAATCTTTCAATTTTTTGTTAGCTTGTTTTAATCCACTAAACACGGTTTGAGCACTTTCATAGAATGGAAATAAAATGAGTCGTGTTCTTTTGATGTTTATATCAAAGATGCATTTTGTAGGAGAAATAGAAATGGAAGTTACCATCTTAGATAGTGTATAATTTGATATTAAATGGCATGTGGTTATGTTTTTTAAAAGGAAAATTCTCATTTACAATAAAAAGAAAAGATAAATACCAGCTTGCATATCATAATTTGATGCTTAAAAATACTTTGATGGAAGAACTAATAATATTAAATCAAGAATTTGATTACTTGTAATATTGAAGACGAACCGGTTATTGGCCACAAGTAGAAAATTAAAAGTAAATATAAAACAATTGTTCAGAAATGAAATGATGTATTATTATATACATTGGAAATAATGAGACAAGAAAAAGTTTCCCGATTCTTGTATTTTTCAATGCGCCCATATTTTCCATCCTAATTCCCTTGTGACGGAAATTTGCTACAGGTAAAGAATGTAGTCTGAATAAATTCAAAATGTAAGTTATAACCTAAAACGTTTTCTTTAGCTCTCTCTTTAATATGAATTTTTCATTTTTTTTTTACAAAAGACTATTAGCGAGATAATATTTTTGGTAAAAGTGATGTTTAGTTACCATTAAAAAAGTGATGTTAGTTATTGACCTTTGTTAAAAATAGTAAACAATACAGCATTAGGGTTGCTAAAAGAGCGTTCCGTTGGCTTGTCATATTGGCAACAAACTCGGGAGGCACGCTAATCTTCACTTTAACCGCTTAACAGTTTTGCCCGTACGTGCACCGATTTATTGAAATTTGATTGCTGTAAGATAAAAATAAACCCTTCATGATTATTATAATTCAATATGAAAATTATTTCGAATACATAGATAAGTCATGTATTCGATGGATTTCAATTTGAAACAAAATAAGAAAATATTCCTAAAATAGAAGGTGTCATCTTATTAGATAGTAAAGAAAATAAAACAGTTAAGAAGTTAATCATATTTTTAAAGAAAAAGCTGAGAAAATTGAGCTATTGACTATACTTTTTCTTTTTCGTTAGCAATAAATGTAGTCATTGGCTTGTGAGAACAGGAGGAAAAGAATTATAAGAAATTAGAAGAGAAGCAGATTAATTCCCCAGAAAACGATAAATCCAGACTGAAATCCTACAGTTTGAGTGGTATAAATCTATGCCAGTTCGAACCCCCCAAAAATTTGTAACAATCTACAAGCAGAGGACTTGTTGATGACGTATATATATAATTCGTATACAGACATAAATATTCTACAATTCAAGTATCTATATATCGTATAACGTGAAAGAAAAATTTCTGTTTGTACGACAATTATACTAGAACGTAAAAAAAGGGAAAAAATTCTGAAGTAGTATCTGCACTGTTACATAAAGAACAGAAAACTTCCCTGATTCAAGATCTGCACCAATGTGATGTTGAAAATGTTAGGTTGATATTTGGAATGATGATGATTTATGATAGCTTAAAATAGTATTTTTATTTCCTAATTTTATGCATAATTTTTCATTCGTGAACATTTATTATGAGAAAAGGAATTTTCATTTATTTTTTATTTTTCCTAGATTAGATTTTTCGTTCATTGGTCAATTTCTTTCCTGACAAAAGCGTTTGATTTTAAATTTTATTTTGTACTGTTTTTATATTAGTAATTCCAAATTCCTAGGTAAAGATTTCAATTTTGGGGGAATTAAGAGGCTTTTCATTTCAGCCATGTTGTTTACAAAAATTTGAATTTATGTCCTTTTAGCAACTATCACCTTTGTTTGCTGTAGCAAATGTAAAACTCTCACTTGTTAACTTTTTCGAATCCAGAATATGAAAGAATTATTTTTACAGAAATCGATGGATTCTTTATCTGTAGATACTTATTATTTTGAAACTATCCTCCTTGCTTTTGATATTAGTGGCATCTGCTCACATTGTTCAAGATTGCGATGTTTATCTTTTAGTGATTGATTTTTATAAATTTCATATCTGATAGCTCTCAATCCAATTAGCCTTTTAACACGTTCACTACCACGAATCCCATCTGGCATCCTAAGCATCTATCTAGTTAGATTGTTATCGCTTAACTAGCTTAGTTAATCTGATTGCTAGACGGTTTACTGCAATTAGGAAGTAGGTATAAACTACAAGCAAAACATGGGGCAGACAGCATGTTAAAATTTTTTCTAAACTTTGTTATTGGTTTATTAGTTAATTTAGTCATGGTTGGTGTATTAATAATGTTTAAAAGCGGATGTTTATATTTTTTTTAAAAATGGAGGGAAAAAGAGAAAGGAAGAACGACAGCACTGAGATACCTGATAGTTTTTCTATTTTTTGATGCCACAAGTTGAAAGGATAGAGTCTTTGTTTTTCAACCAAATTGAACTACAACCGTGTTTCTCACCTCTGATTGTTTACCAAAGTATGAATCCTTCAAAGCTGGGTATGACTCGTGTGATATTCGTGGTTTTTAGACCTTTTTAACCCGGCACAAGCTAAGAATTTATTCAGGAGCATAAGCCGGAAATAAAGCCTCCTTTCTCTCTCTCTCTCTCTCTGGGTATGACGATGTTTCCAGCAAAGGACATCATCTCTTTTTCGATCACAGACCTATTTGTGAATCGATTGATCTATCCAGATACCACAAAGCCGCATCGTTGTACTGGATTGAATTTAATATTATTGTGCAATGTTTCCTGATGACCCAGCTACAGCACCATTGATTTCGTTGTATTAAAGCCTCAGAATGCAGATTTCCACGATGAATTTCGAGCACTAGTGATTCGCCACTTGTTGAATCCAAGTAATACGGTTTGTCGTTTTTCTTACCCTGTGGTTGCTGCTGCTGTCGATATCAATTCTCGTTCTCAGTATCCGGCCTCTTCTCAGGTAAGTGTTATAAATTTCTTTCGTTCTATATTTAAATAAAAACCCGTTTCCTGATTGTTTAAATACAGCAAGACTTTTCTTCAAACAAACTTTCATTCATTTTTGCTTTGCCTTCTTTATAATATTTACCTTTATTATGCTTATTCAATTCGAAGTCCATGACTTCATTGGAGGGTTAATTGGAATGCATTGTTTCTTTTTACTTCATTGTCACTTCTAGATTATAAAAGACAGTATGATTTGCTTAGCATAAAATATTTATTACAATTTGTTGCAAGATTAATTCTTGTTAGATAAAAAATGACGATTGATTAATAAGATTTCAGGGATTAAAATTGCAAATTCTTGTACATGCCAATTAAGAACTTAACATTGTCAGAAAAATTAAAGCCCAAAAGATTTTAAGAAAGTTTAACTGATCATTGCTTAATAAATAATGGAGTGTAATTCAAAGTAACAATAAAGTATTATATTGTCAGGATATACATGAAGTTGTTTTAATAGTTAAAATGATTGCTTCAAGGGGATCATTACAAGAATTTATTATAGGGTTATTTTATATGTTAATAGTTATTTTTGCTGCCTAAATTGCATTCATTGATCTATGATAACTACATCCTTTTGTGTTAGATATTATTATATGATTTTTATAAAATATGCTTATTAAGTAAATTAGATTCTGGCATTATTTTACCTTGAGGTTCAAATATTTAAAGTTTTCCAATATTAAAGACGCCTAGACTAATTAAAAATTGAGCATCTTAGAACACAATAGAATATATTCTTTCTTTTTTTCGAGTGATCAAAATTACTGTAATATTGGTATTGGAAAGTTGCATATCACCAATCCAGTTGCTGAGAGAAAAAATTCTGATATATCTTCCGTAATAATCCAAAAACAGAAAAGGGGGATGTTTCTAATAAGGTATTTGTACCTGCCTGTAAACAGTTAAGGGGGTCGGGGATTATCTTGGTGCACCATCGGATCTGTCCGCAAAAAAGATTGAAAACTATTTAAATTCATTAGCATTCCTCGAAATTTGAGGAATATTATTCATAAGTTATTTCATTTAAAATTATGAGTAATCAAACAGCCATAGCGCAACAAACTAATTTAAAAGTAATTGGGGAGAAAAAGTTTAAAGCTATAAAAACATTAATTCCTTTAAATTCTTTCCCCCCCTTTTTCGTAAGTGATGTATACTGCATAAACAAAACAAAAAAAAATCTTATTTTCTTTTCATGAAAAATTTGTCTCTTACTCGAGGAAGAGACTTCCTACTTCAATTACACTCCTTCACCTCTTCCTCTCAAGGTTTTATCGCTCGTATATTTGGGGAGCCGCAAAATTCTCGTGACCTCAAACACACCTCGGATTCCCTCGTCGAATAAATTCGCTTCATTTCGAGCCGTGACAAGGTACCGAGCCATAAATAACGGCTTGGAGACGTGAACTTCGTACCCAGCCTCTCTCGCACATCCAGCTACAATGCAGGCAGGTAAAGATCGTCTGCAAATCCACTGAGGACGAACACTCGCATCTGTTGATTTAAAAAGGTTCGTGCATTTTTAAAACGAAAATGAAGACAATCTGCTGTTGCATTTACGAGTTACTGCTGATACTGATATTATTTTTACAAATTTTGATCATTCACTATCATAACTTCGCTGACTCCTTAGGTCAGCGATAGTAGCATACTTCGTAGTGTTACTATGGAAACAATTTGTCTCTGATGGTGGATGGAATCAAGTTGCATAATAAAAGCGATTATGCATGTCATTTGGCATCTAACTGTAGATAGCGTTAAATTTTTTATTTTGGAAGTTATGCGTTGGATAAAAATTTTTTACTGATATTTTTTTAACTGAGCATGGATTGACAGCCTGTTTTTTAATGCCTTTAATTATTAATGACTCAGCTTAAAACATCAAATTCGTCTTTACTTTCTCATAAAAGAAGTATAGAGAAAGTATTGTAATAGTTAAAAAAATCAAATTTGAGAATCTTTACGTTTTAGTCCTTCCCGAGTTGGAGAAACGCAATTTTTGAAAATGTCTGTCTGTCAAATTTTCGGATCTTAATAACAACATATCAAAGATTCATTCGCCCTCCCCGGAAAAAATTCGCCAAATATGACATGATAGATTCAATAAAAACGATAGTTACTAATTCAGTATTAAATTCAGGCCAAAGGTTAATATTTAATTATTATACACAAAATTTGATTGAGAAATTAGTAACAAACATGAAGGAGGCAGCTCACTTAATGTCGCAATCAAATGATGAGCGAAACGGTGCGAATAATGCCCATTAATTCACTGTGATGGGAATAAAATCTTTTTCCCAACTTCCAATTTCCGACATGGTCTTCAAAATTTAATCGATTTTGTGCATTATATATGATTATCCATGGACATAACTGTAAAGTAGCTCTAAGTTAAAATAAAATGGTTGAAACAAGATTAGTTTTTAAATTATTATTTTGGCGTATAGAAACAATATTTTGTCTTACAGGAAATATCATTTGATATTTGGTGAATCTTAACTTTTTAAACCACCCAAAATGAAATAAAAGAGGTCTTTTTTTTCTGTCGATGTACACGATATTTAAAAAAATGAATAAGCAAGATCAATAAAAACTGGTGTACTTTTAAAACCAAAATTATTGATCTGCATCAAATTCTGGAAGAATTTCTGAAATCGTAGAATCTGGTTCTCCTATAAAATTCTTGGGAAGGTTAACCCTTAGTAGCCTGATTTACGAAAGTGATTTATTTTTAATATTACTGTGTTTGCTTGAGGGTCTAGATGAAGGGAAAAATAGCTAAAAAAAATCACAATATTTATTTTACATATTTATTTAGAAAAAAAAAACAGGTATCAATTTTGATACTTCAGGCATTAACGCCATAAAGAAATCAGATATACCTATGCATGAAATAATGCGAAACATTGATTCATAGCGAAAATAATATATTCACTTACCTCAAAAGTATTTATATTCTTCAGAAAAAGAAAATATATCAAATTTGTATTCAACAAAACTTTTAGTAAAATGTGTTTACTTGTTCACTTTGCCGCGCGAGTAATATGTCATAGATAAAATAAAACAATAATGACATTTGATTTTTTTTAAAAAATTTCGTTGGAAAGTATATTATACAACAGTAAAATACGTACAGCCAACCTATAAAAAAACTAATAGTAATGTGAACAATCGGTTTAAAAGATTGGTATCAAAATTGAAACTCTAGGTTATTAAGGGTTAAATGTGAGGGTGAAATGCTATAGAATGAGGGAGTATTTTTCATTCAACATCTGTAGCTATTTTGAGTCTACCTCCGTAGAATCTAGCATGTGAGGATGCAACGTCCACAAGGTTGCATCCTCACTTCACTATCTTCGTCCTTCCTAACGCAAATATTTTGATCTTGCCGATTGCTCGAATATTTGGATTGCACTCTTGGGTTTGCATAAGGATTGCTATGCAATCTTGTAATTCCTAATTTATAACCTAATAAGAAAAAAAAATTAAGTTAATTAAGTAAAAGAACGAAACTATAATACACTAATTTTTGAAATTTATTCATACAATTTGACTTTCGTAGCTTGAATTTAACTAAATTTTCCTGTAATGTGATTTTTCTTGAATTATTGAATAAATGTTTAGATAATTTTCTTCAAGAATATCATTAGGAAGGATTTTTCTATAAATCATACACAATGATAATACATTATTGAATTTAATGTTAAAAACAAATCATAATTATACTTTCTCTCTAATTATTTTAGGGAGGATATTAGTACAAAGAATGCTTCGATATTGCTAAAAATTTTGTGAAACTAATGCAAGTTCATTCGCAGATCAGATACCTTCCTATTGGTGTGGTGCAAAAATTTGAAGAGGAATTATTGTCTTCATTTAAATTCATCTTAAAAGTGTGATATCTTCCCTAAATAAACCTAGAGAAACTTCAAAGATTGGATATTAATATGACGAAATTTGTTGTTTTGAGATAGCATTTTTTTAATCTAGTAAATATCCGATTATCCAAGTTCATTGGAACTCAATTAATACAGACTAAATTTTAAATCACTATTTATGTTCGTTCATCATAATTTTCGAAAATAGTTTGTTTACAATTATGAAAACTCCATAGTAAAAAAGCAAATTTTTTATTTGTTATTTGACTTTTTAAAAAAGATTTTGCGAATTCGTCAAAGACTGTTAATTGCACTTTCAAATACGGTGCTCTTTGAAGAACAGTTTCTATGTCTCAATAAAGTCCATCATTTCTGCACATTTACTTTGCCATTATTCCTCCTATGCCTAATTCTTTCATTATAAATCATCACCCCTCAATGAACCTTTGCAAGTGTTGGGCTCAAATACTAAAAACACTTTGTTCTGAAAAATTTCGAACCTGAAAAATTAAAATCTGGTTGTTCGATTCTTGACTTTGTAAGCCACTTCGATTAGCAAATTTTGGTTGGTAAAAATTCTGATAATGGAGATTCTTCTGGGAATATGTCCGCTACAACGTTTAACACCAGTAATTCCAAACATTGAGTTAGAGATTGCCCACTTTTTGCTATGTCTTAATTTAGAGGTGTCTTATAATTTGAAAATATCATATTGTAAGACATTCACGTGGCAACCAACTCGTTAGTTTAATTTTATTGAAATTAAAAGACATGCAACATGCATCACTTACATGTTGGCATATAAAATTATATTTTTTCCCTCTTCCTTTTTTCCCCCTTCTGTTTGTGATTTATATTCTCCGGCTGCACGACCGTCCATACATTTTTTTTCTGGTCATAATTTAGAAAAGAATAAAACATTCATTCGTATTGCAACCAATATGTTGCGCAGCGGAAAAACAGAAGTGTTACATAAACCGAAAAATTATTCAAGAATTTGTTACGAACAATACTGATTGCGAAATTTGGATAAAATATGCCGAATTTGTGAAAAACAAATTTTTGCACCCAAAAGAACACCTGATACATTTAACTCATTACAAAACCTGGCATTCTGTTTTGTGTCCAGTTGACATCTTGTACTTTATAGGCCTCAGAATTTGATCGTGTCATGGTGGATTCGAAGAAACAGTAAATATTTATGTAAATTGTTGGGAGAAAGTAATATTTTTTTTTTGCTATGCACTAGCAGCAGACACAGCTTGAAAAATCTCAAGAATTCTTCTGATACCAAAAGCAATTTCTTTTTTTTTTTTAAAAAAAGATGCATTTGTGTGATTGTTTTTGTGATAAATTTCGTTTTAAATTAGCTCTGTATGATAGGAGATATTACTTTTGATTTATTATTTGCATCTTCTGTATTTATAAACATAGTTCTTCTACATTTCAATGTAAGTTGCATACATTTGTGGAGCTCCATTTAGCTTCAGTCAGGAACTGTATATAAATTAATCAGACCATGTTTCATTTTCTAGATGACATTGGCAAAAACTACTTCTAATCATTCCCTAAATATGCAAGGTGAAATATACAGGTTGTTTTTAGTTATATTGCTAATTTGAAAGATGGATTGTGGAATACTTGAATTCGAAGTTCGTAACCTCTGAATCTTCCAAGCGAAAGGAAAATACTAAATAGACGCAGTTATATAAGAAAAAAAAAATGATTTCAAAAAATAAAATCGTTAATTGACATAACAATAATGAAAATTTGAAGAAGCGGGGATTTGGGGAATAAAGAATATAAAGTGGAAGGGTAAAAAGGGAAAATTACCTAATAGAAATGGATGGTTATGGTGCCATGTAAAGTAATCCGAAAAGGATTATAATTTACAAGAGGATTATACCTACACTTTTACAGTGTTTTTATTCCCATTGGTAGGCTATGTAAATATGGGTAAATATTGATATTGCTTGAACAATTCGATTCATTTTCATTGCCTGTTTAGACCACGTGTAGAGGTTCAATAAGGTGTAATTTGTGAGGCAGGTTCAAACTGGATTTCGGGATAATCCATTAAAAAAATTTATTCATGTTTACTTGTTCCTCTTTTTCTGCGTAAACGTGACTTATTCACTAGGTAAGTGATTCATTGCATAAGCATAAGACCTTGCTGTTAACATTTTTTAACCACGCTTTTCATTATTTTAAAAATAGATGTAGCATGATTGTGCAAATTATCAATATATTAAGTAACCCATTTTGATTGAAAAAAATCTTGCGTCATTTTCAGAACTTTCTAGAATAAAAATTGGATTTTCTATTAAAATATACAATAATGTATTCAAGTTAAGCGTTAGTTATTTTTAATGTTGTTTGGAATTTATACTTTTAAATTATTAAATAACTGCACTCGTTTCTAAATTTGTATTGTCTCATGCATTTTGCTATAGGATTCGAAACATTTTTCTCTCAAATTTTTGCTGCGTTTGACATATAAATTCACTACTGCTTAATCTCTATTGACTTTATCTGAAACATAATTGTTGTAAGACGAACGTGCACTCTGTGGTGGAAATGTAAATATGTCCTGAAAGTATGTTCGTCTTAATAGATGTTATTTTTTAGCGCCTTCTTTCGCCAAAAGTAATAGCCTATCATGCAGTAGCCGTTCTTTCATAATTAACCATCTATAACTATTAATTAACTAAAGTGAAGCTGCTGTCTTTAAGGATTATAATCCTTTAAATCCAAATGGAATAAATCTAACGAGGCTTCATGACCAGTTCGCTTCTGTCCCTAACAAATATTAACCTTTTGCACTAGAAAAAATAATTCGATATATAATAATTCGCCTTATACGAGGACTTGTTTATTGCTCCGAAAAATAAATGCATATAATTGTTTTAAGTTGAATTCTCCCATTTAAATAATTTGCATCTTCTTACTTCTTTGCAGATATTTTTTAACAATCAAAGTGAAATAAATAAAACATCAAAATGATGTACCGTTTTGGATGTTGAGTGAGTCACCATCCGAGTTCAAAGGGTTAATTGTAACAAACAGTGAATGGGACAATGTGTACATATATAGTGTGTGAGAGTGAGATTGAAAGAGAGATTTGAGAGGATAATTGAAATTAATAAATATCATTTTTTTCTAATCAAATAAACATTTCTCTTAAAACATATGGTTGAACCATAGGCAGACTAGTATCTTTTAAAATTAAAAATTTCAAATTCATATTTAACTAACTCTCACATTTTTTTCTTTCATGTAAGCATTCTCTTGAACTTTTAACATTCCTATTTAAAAAAGAAAAACAATCACCAGCAAATTATTTTTCTTGTCCTTATGTGTCTCATATCTCAATTATTTGTCAAACAAAACTTGTCGACTGTTTTTCCACAAATAAATAGAAATATTTTTCACATAATTTTGCATTTCCATTGAACTAACGAAATAAACCCCACACCCACGTTCATGTGATCATTATTACAATTA
This sequence comes from Argiope argentata, assembly GCA_026289955.1. Classification (NCBI taxonomy): domain Eukaryota; kingdom Metazoa; phylum Arthropoda; class Arachnida; order Araneae; family Araneidae; genus Argiope; species Argiope argentata. The sequence goes on along the minus strand of JAOUZG010032859.1, from coordinate 57,575 downwards.
TTATGCAGCTGATTGGACATTAGAATGCGAGAAAATGCAGGTGTTCTGTGAAAAACAACATGTGAAAAAATTCGTCTGATCTTTTTTTCTTTTTCTTTGGACAGTAATACAGACTGGAAGAGAAACTGTTCTCGGAAATTTTCATTCCCTAAGGATAATGCTACTTGCTTTATATCTAGAATATTTAACATAATATTTACTATGAATGAATTCAATTTTCTTTGCTTAATGCTGTTTGTTTTATTTCTTCTCGGTTCATTGATTATAGCATTTTCTGTCAGGATCAACGGGAAAATCCTTTTAGTTAAGGAATGTATCAATAACGATAGATTTTGTGGAGAAATAGACTCAAAGCAGCACTATGTAATAGATTCTATCAAAGCATAAAGATTTTTAGCTTTTTACCAACAGTTTGAAAAATTCTTTGAGCTTTTGTTGGTCGTTGTTTTTATACAAACATTTGGAGATCATAGCCATTCACAATATTCTCTGTTTATATGGTGTATTTCTGCGGTAATGTAGTGACTGGTTGTAACTACATATATTAGTAAGTCGATTCTTGTAACGGATTTGTCTCACATATTTTGGATTTGCCCCTTTTCACTTATTTGCTAATAATTCGTTTAAAAAAGGATTATTTAAATAAAAGTATTCAAACTTAGCACTTCACTCCAGACATGTTTTTCTTTATAAGATAGAGAAAAAATATATGCAGGAACGTGAATACATCAACTTAAGAAAATTCTTTAAAAAATAAAATTTTAAAAACTATCCTGATTAATCTAAATACATTTGGATAATTAATGAAAAATATCAATTTTTTAAATTAATAAACGAAATTTGCTTTTAATATATTTATTTAATGACTGCAATAAAAATATTTTTGTCATTTTAAATATCAGATTAAAATATGGCGACTTCACATTTCATTAAAAATCAGATTTTTTAACTCTGTTTGATCATTTTTACTTGACATGGGATTGTAATTGTTGATCCATGTAATTGAAATTTGGATAAATGAGTGTTATTTTATAGTAAAACAAATTGTATTTTCTTCTCCTTGCTGATATCTTTTTTCTTTCAATTATGTGAGTGAAATATTTTTTTTTCTCAATTTATTTTATTATTAGACTTCGAGCAACGCTCCCTACTTTAGCTGGAGTCCTGATCTATAGGATACCTAACGATTTTTTTTTTGCTTATTTAAAATAGTATTTTGCATGTGGGGGCACTTCATGAAAAAAATGGGAAGAATTTATATTTCGAGAAAAGATAGCAAGTACGAAAGAAAAGGGAAGAATGGAACACTCGTTCTTCCCGCGGTTTTTCGTTATTTTCTTGCCTTCAACAGGTGTCGACTTACTGCGCCATCTATTATTCTTTAACGTAACTATCAGCTCTTCTAATACTTCAGATACCCAAAGTTTCGTCATTATTTACATCAATTCATTTAATAATTATATGAGTTTCTCATTCAGACAGACATTATTTAATACATTAGTCATCTCGATTAGAATGTTCCTAGTTCAAATCTGGATTCTAAAAGAAATAATTTAGACATTATTTTACAAAAATTTTCATTGAAAAATTTTAAAAAAATCACTTTGAGGTAATTATCATTTTTTTCTTTTTGACGAGACAAAACAAACCATTGGTTATTTCATTTATCATCTAATAAAATAATTTACAGCATGAAATTGTTAAATAAGATTCGTTCAATTTTTGATACAAGATAAACGTCAATCCTTGGTTTTTGATAGTCATAACTAGTCATAATATGTTAATGGATTCTAAACATAAAAAAACTCAGTTGAATTTTTTAAAATTATTTCGTGGCTTCTTAAGTTTTTCCAATCATTGAAGTATTTTCATTCTTAAAATGTTATGGAATCTGTAAGCATAAAATTCATTTTATCCCGAAAATCAAATAAATTTAAGATGAAAAAATTTTTTACTGCATATTTAAACATTTCAGTAAAAAAATAGAAATAAACTTTCGAAATTATTTTTACTTAGCTACTAGGAACAAGTTACCATTCTTTCAAGGTTTTCGTGACTTTAAAATTCATATATGAAACTCACTTGGATTCAGTACCTACTCTTTAAGAAGTCTTAGAAGAAAAAAAATAATCATTTCTCAGAAGTTGTGACTAAACGTTAATCACAAATTTGTAAAAAAAAAGGCATAAAAGTTTCCACTTTTTTTTGAAGGGTACAAAACAATTCGAACTATTTTAAGAATTATACTTCATCGTCAGGATGAACTTTTGACCAAATGATAGCATCACAACTATATTCCTAGAATTTCTTCGGTTTCTCCTTGGAATGTCCATGACGCCAGATATTCGCCGCTTTACCCGATGCGGTTGAAACTTTCCGGTCACAGAAAAGCTTGATGATAAAAATAAAGAACATTCTGAAGAGATAGATGCCGCGATAAAATACTTCCATTTTTTCAAGATAGAAGTTTTATCCGATGTCAATTAGAAAAAGTCCCTTAACTGAATAATTTATTGCTAAAGAAGTCATTGCTAATAAAAATTCGAATATGCATTTTTTTTGCATAAGAACACATACACAACGTAATTTCAAACTTCAAAGGGGAAAAAAGGCAGATACTGAAATGGAAAGCTTTAATAGGATAAAAAGAGAAAAAGAAACTGTATTTTCTCCTTTTTAATGTTATTTGCATTTTTTAATTGTTCCATTGGGATTTCAGATTTTTTTCTCTATATACAATCTTTTCAGTATATTTGTGTTCCAGCTCCTTTATTTAAAATGTATGGTGAGTTTTTTTTTGTCGGCATTTTTTATACTTTAGTTATACCGGACAAAGGATATAAAATTTTGAAATCCTCAAATGAGATCAATTCTTATTTAATGTCAAATTATTCGACTCTATTCCATAACTGAAAATTGCTTTTTGGATACGTTTGGACATTGTCCCACTTTCTTTGTTAAGATAAAAAATATTTTGATTATGTAACTAAAAATGTCTTTTTAACAGCTTATTTCATAACCAAGCAATTTTAAATCATTCAATTTTAATTAATTAATTTGATTATTTACATTTTTATTTATTAGCTGCTTTTTGGCACTATTTGGTGTAAATGCAACATATCGTATAAAATTTTTGATAAAAATGTTTTTTCAACTTATTGAAATTGTGTAGGGATATTGTAGTTTTTCAACGGTTAACAAGGGGTATCATGGAAAAGCTAATTTTTGAACTTTCAAATAATGTAAAATATTTTTAATCATTGATATTTTCAGAACTTATCATGGAGAAATCAAATGCCATACTGTTATTTTTTAATTAAAATTTTATTAAAAAATTCAGAAATGCCCGTTTGTACTCTCCAATGTTCATCGTACCTACTTTGATAACTCTTGTTCAAACGGTTTGTTTCATAGAATACCAACACAATTATCAATATTTGATAAGAAAATGTGTTATTTATCCTTAGCAGAATTTAGGAAATCTCTTTATACATTCTACAAACGAAAATTGATTCCATTTTATATATGACCATTAAAACCAAAATGACCAATTATGACCAAAAATTTTAATGTACAAAACCGCTTGGTGTTCCTTTAAAAAAAGCTTCAGCTTTCATTCTTTTATTTTAGGAATATATTTTTGATAATTCTGTATAGAAATGAGCCGTTTGGATTAAAACTAATTTTTCTGCGTGATCTTAGCTTATGCAAAGTTCACATGATCAAATGATGAAAACAATAATTTACAATTATAATTTTAGAAAGAATCTGTTCGTTTAACACTTTGGTGACCGGCAATTTTACACAGAAACTATGTCATGTCACCGGCTACTTTTTTGTAATTGAATATGAAAGTAAAGCGTTCTAAAAAACCCCAATGAATTTTATTTATACTGAATGAAATGAAATTAAACTTTAGACTTATTTTTTACATCAAAAAGTTCTTTGCCGATACGTTCCGTCATGGTTGAAATTTTTGGAATTTTACTAAAATTCTAATAAAAATGTAAATTCTAGGAAAAGTAATTTTTCTGTTATAGAGCGGGCAAGACTAAACACGATACGCCAAGTTTTTTCAATGTTCTGTATCGCCTTCTGTGTTATAAATTGAAACAGATAGTGCAAGTGCAATGACAAGTTAACTCGTCACCGGTCAACAACGTTTGGAGATGAAAAGACGAGTTAACTCGTCACCGGTCAGCAAAGTTTTAATATCAAGTAACTCTCTCTAGAGTGATTGTAAAGTTTGGAGAAAGGATGGTGATTCAGGGACAATCCTTGCCAACTGCCGACACTGAGAAGCCATGAGACCAACCCAAATCAATTCCCCCTCCAGGTAACTTCAAAGCAGAACTTCAATTAACCAGTGCCAGACATTACTATACCCGTTATCTAACAACTACACGTCATTTTTTTTTAACTTTGAATTCGCATCCTTTTTCTTCCGGTGAGACAGCGGTGAATTTCGAAGTTAACTGGGCAGTGCCAAATTATCACATAAGTACTACCCATCTCCATTACTGCCAAACAAAATGTATCGATAATACAGCAGACAACACTCATTTTTTCAACTCAAATGATTTCAATATACAGGTACAATTTAGGAGCAATTTGTAATAAGTAGTTTAAAGCTGTTTTAAAAACTTTTTTTTTATCCTTCCCCATTTTATATTCAGTAACGCATTTTACTTTCTTTTATCATTCTCACAGTACTATTTGATATGGTAAGAAATGTGCCCTCTAAATTTGTTTCTGTCGGTAATTGCAGACAACCAATAAGGGCAAAATTGTCTCGAGTACAGCATTTTCGTTGGGGTCACTTATTAAGCTCCAAATAAAGCTATGTACTCTTGAGTTTTGATTAGCTTATGATTAAATCTCCGATGAGCATGTATTACTTCCTTCTAAAGAAACTCATCCAAGAACCTACGGATATCGAAAATTATTATTGACAATTTGAAGACAGCAAACAAAAGTGCCATAAAATTACATAATGATAAAATTCTGAGCCATTTGATTAGATTAAACGCGTTTAAATCATGAACTATTTATTTTGCCAAAAGTTGGATATTTTCTAATTTTGTAATTTTTGAAATCTTGTGTTAAATTCATTTTTTTACTATTTGCCCCCTGTTTTTAAATTGAAGTGACCTAAAATGCTCGATTAACCGAAAAATTCTCAATTGCGACTATATAAATCAGATTTGATGTCTTGTGCTGTCTCGATTTTTACCTTTAAACAAGTATTTTATACAGAAATAAGATTGATGGCTTTAATTTTTAAGAAATTAAATTGAAAGTTAAATTCCTTTTCCCGACTTCTATTACATGCAGTGCATGATAACTTAAATTCATCGGAATAAAGAATGTGCCATTCAATCTCATGAAGTGGACTGGAAAGACAAAATCTCGCAATGTTATAACGGAAATAAAACTAGCCGATTCTTTGTCGCGGATTTGAATTGAAAATTCTGAAATAAATACCGTTTTTCACATATAAGTAAATAACACATTTAAATAATAATTATTATTTTGGTTAAATTTTTATAAAAATTAGCATTTGAAGGATTTCCTAATTAACTTTTATTTTAATGAATATGATAGCTTTGAAATAATTAATGTCAATGCATTAATCTAAAAGAAAAAAGACAAAATAACAATATATCTTATTATTTTATATTTTGTTAGTATATATTTGTTTTCCTTCCTCTCTTATATTTTGACATTTCTTTGAACTATTAATTCTTTACTACATAATTTAATTAGTTTATTTATTTTCATTTTCCTGAATGCATACAGAAAATATAATGATCATTTAAATATTTTGTGTAAAATTGATACAGAAATTGATTGATACAGCTCACTAACAACAAAATATAAAAAGCTGATAAAATGAAATTTGGTGTACAGTTTTAGCATCTAAACCCATAATACATGTGTAATTTTGAATACAAATCAAGCTGACCATCTAGCGTTCTGTACATCATAATATACAGGTATGTAAGAAAGGTTAGGAAAATATTGAGATTCGTTCAATTTGGTATGAAGTTTTGTTACTACAATTGTAGTTCTAGGCAATTTTTTTTCTTCAAATGGTCGAAGAAAAGGTGTTCGAAATGGACGTTTATTTTTCTTTACTACACTACGAAATACAACTCTCTCATGTGCAGGTCTCTGAAAATTAAAATCTGAGCACACTGTGTTCTTTCTTGTTCAAAGTGCATAATTTTTATACGTAAGGGGTAAGGACGGTATAACATTTTTATCAGAGTATGCGGGAAAGTTTCGTAGAGACTGCTCACACTGATTTTAATTTATGTACGGTGCGTCGTAGGGCCATTGGATTATAATTTAAAATCCCCCCCAAAGAAGTCAGTAAAAAAAACTGCTTATTTATGTGAATTCAATGCGTCACATGATCATATGATATTAATTGCTGACGATTTTTGACTTTATAACAATTCGTTAGTTTTGATCATACTTCGAATCTAAGTGCTTGTATATACATATATAACATATATAGAGCTCCAACACCAGAAGTTGTGTATAAGTTTAGAAGACATTAACCACTGTGCACTCAAGGTGGCTTCCGAGTACAGCAATTAATTTTTCTTAATAATTATAATAAGATTTTGCCGGTTGGTGTTCCTGATTGGCAACATGTAGCGTTGTTTTAAATATTATTCTTTTTTCATTTCCTACTATTAGTTCTCATCCTCCCTATATATATTTATTTATCTATTGTTCAAATTTTCAATCGTTAATAAAATACCTTTTTTATTCATCCACTGAAGTTCAAATGGATTTTTTAAAACTTGTAGTGATGACAATTAATGTTAATAGTTTTTTTCAAATATGAATTAAATTTAATTAATTTTTAATACTTTAAATTGAGTTTTAGCAGTTTGTAATAAAAATTGAAATCAACGGGCAGTTGATCAATCGGTAAAATGCAAGGATTTCAGTACTTTTCACGTGAATGCGAAAAAGACGAGTTCAATTCTTGCGAAAATTAATAACTTTTTGAAAATTTTTGCTTTAAGTACACTTTTTATTCAAATTATTTTCGAGAATGGGTTGGCAGTTGTGGCTTGTGGTTAGAACGAAGAATTTTACTCAAAAAATAAAAATGAAGAAATTTTACGCTTTAGGTTTAATGCCGTTTTCTCTCCTTGAAATCCTTGTCACCAATTATTAGTCACTTCTACCTAACCTTAAAATTGAGCTAAGCGTCGAGAAGGAGAATGAAAAATTACAAGGAAATTCGCTTTCTATTTTGCCACTTAATATTGGGATTCTGTCATATGTATATTTATATTTATATTAATTGTAATTATTTTTAAAAGGTATCTAAAATAAAAACATTTCTTTGTTGATTTCAATAAGAATTGACAATTTTTTTATATTGCTTTTTAAATAAAATTCAGTAAATTCTAGGTAACATTGAGTATAGTTTGAATTGAGCTTGCCTTTCTTTATTTTGATTATTTAAGAAAGAAAAATAAATAAACTTATTAAAATTAAACTAAAGAATTAGAAAATTATTACTCAAACTAATTATTTATCTCTATATCACATGAAACTAGATAGGCCCCTTCATGAAAAAATATTGAATTTCCCGTAATTTTTGGTTTTGACTTTCCATTATTTTTTTAAATAAAATATTGCAGTAGATATTAAAAAATTATCAATATTAAAGAGAATTTTTCTCGTATTTAGGAAATGAATTTAAAAAAATATCTAAAAAAATTAATTATCACTTTGAATAAATAAGAATTCAATAGTTGTTCATTATATTTCAAGATTTATTCTATTTCTATTAAAAAATCGAAGAAAAATTTAATAAATGAGCAGAGTTTAAAATTTATTTAAACTCCTGAGCAAATTGTCATATCGACGAAAAGAAGATTCACAGTTCTTTTTCTTTGAATTCTCTTAACTTAAATGGTCGTATTGAATGAGACAAAGCTTTAAAAATATGTAAAAAAATTAACCGTTTTTTTGCTTAAATCAAATTTTCAAAAAAAAAAAACAATTAATAAGTAAAAGTCTAATCTATACTACTATTATAAATGTGAAAGTTTGGATGGATAGATGGGGTTCAATCAGGCCAAAACGGCTGAAGAAAATTGGATGAAATTTAGCACAAAGATAGATTATAATCTACAGAAGAACATAGGGTAATTTTTATTCCGGTTAATTGAGTGGTTATTTTTTATTAATTAAAAACTAAAATTTCAACCAAAAAATTAAAGAAAAACTGAAATCATCTGCCTTAGCTTTTCGAATCGTTTGTTTTTATTTCTCTATTTCAGGTATTCTTTTAATATTATCTTATCTAATGGAATTCTTTGTGATTTATTATAGGATTTTTCGACAGAAAGACTTTTTCATCAGAATAAAAAATAATAATAATAATCTAATCGTTTGTTTTTATTTTTCTGTCTCCGTTTTTCATTTTAATATTATCTTACTATTCTAAAGGAAGGTTTATTAATTTTTTTTTCTTACGCTGTTCTTGTGTTATTATAATTCGATATTTCCTGTTCATTTTTCTGGATTTTTTTTCTTGCTGTATATATTTCTTTTGCCTATTTTTATCATTTTCGATAAAATTTTTAAAATTGCCTTTATAATTTCAAGTACATAGCTTTTAAGTAGTCCCCTCCCACGTTAATGATGTTAGACGTAACATGTTTTCGACACCGGTTATTTCAAACGATTCTATTTATTTTCGCAGTGTATGATAAATTTAAAATTAAACATTGTTAATCAATAGATCTTTTGATTCCTTCAGAAGGGCTTTTGAATAAAAATAAAAGAGTTGAATTGAAATTAAAATTTTCTAATCTGCATTGCGTTACCCCAACTGGTGCTTTTTAAAGTACCTTTATAGTTTCAAGTACATAGCTTTTAAGTAGTTTTCTCCACACGCTAATGATGTTAGACCTAACATGTTTCCGACCGTTTATTTCAAACGATTCTGTTTATTTTCGTAGTGTATGATTCACGCTTAAAATTCGCGTCTTTGCGTTGCTCCAATTGACGTTGAAAATTTATGCATGCATACGGTTTTGATAACATTTTACATTGTGATTAGACTGTCAGTTCTCACATATACACATCAAAATTTCCACGCGTACGGAGTCGTGGGTAAGAGCTAGTATTTTATAAATTGATTCTTAATTCTTTTTCTTTGCTGATTTACAAATCTTCTTAGTAGAAGAGAGTCAACATTAATACGGCTATTTAAAATCAATGGAACATTAACGAATAAAATGGAAACGTGGAAAAATATTATCCAGATACTTATCTCTCTAATACGCTTATATTTTATGTTCTTAGCTCGAAATATCCCGAGATAAGCATTATCAGAAACAGCGGCTTTTTAACGTAACTATACTTGATTAGATCTTAAATGTTCATTGTGACATAATTTATCGTTGTTGAAGATAGCATCATTATTTTAAAATTTTTACTTGGATCTCTTTACACGATAAAACTCATTTAAAAAGATCATCATAGATACTTGGTATTGAATTTGATATGGTCATATTAATCACGATTAGTCCAATAGTTAATACTGTGGATATTGCAGCTTGAGAACATTTAATCTCCTTTGTTTTTTAAAGTGGTAGCTGGTGAATGCTACTCTTAATGCTAGTAATTCGAATGACAAGTCTATAATTAATATATGATTATTGAATGTTATATATAGCTGTTTATTTACTAAATCTGAACTTTTAAAAATATTTCAAATCAATAGTAACTCCTATTCCCGAGGGGAAAAAATTTTGAGACTATATATGGATTTAAAAAAAAACCAATAGGATAATAAATAAGAAATTGAAATGTTTATATATCATTAAAATGAAATTTAATAAAATATATTTAACATTTTAATACAATCAAGCCGGTTCAATTTTTAGAGTGCATCATTTTTCTATGGGATCAAATTGAAATTCCGACACACAATTCACAAATATTTGCTTTAGAGTCATTAAATTGCCCTATTGTTCATTTATAATTCATTATAGTTGCAAATAAAATTATAACTTCAGAAAAATGTTATAAAAGAGTATACGCATTCATAATTGCAGATATGTCATTATAATAAATCTGTCAAATGAAATTGTTTTTAAAATTTTAATTTACAGAAGCATTTTTTCCCACATAATGACGCATTTTGGCAACTGTAAACAAATATCCAATGGAAAAGCAATTCATTACACGTTTGAAATATAAAGATCCCAGTTTAATGCTTAGAAACACTATTCTTATGAAGCATTTTTTTAGATAATTGAATTACAAGTAATTGATTATTCAATTTCCAATAGGCAGAATGCACGGAATTGAGTTCCTTTTGCTATCGCCAATCCGAAATCAACTTAATGTTGTTTGATTCCCAGTTATTTAATTCACCCTGTTTTTTTAATGAATTAATTTTAAAACTAATAATATTTATTTATAAATAAATAGTATTATTTCGGAATTCAAGAAGTGATGTCATTACTTCATACATTTAGATTTTGTATTATTAGATGTGCCGGCGTGCTGGCCTTGGGGTAGCGCGTCTTCCCGGTGATCTGGGCGTCTCGGGTTCGAATCCTGGTTCGGGCATTTGTTCTCCCAGTGTTACTTGAGGTGTGTGACCCCCCCTCTCCCACTCACCATAAAAAGCAATTGGGCAAGCGATTGTGTGAGTGCCGTCTTCAAAGGAGCTTGAAGTCAGACTTCTGACCTTGGTTGCTCAGATGCCTCTGCTTTACCCTCAGAAGCTACTGAATATAAAATCTCGGATTAGATGCCTGATTTCGTCAGATCTTAATTATTTTCAAGATTTTATTTTGTCTTAAAAGTACACTTCCTAAAAAAGTTAGCAATATATTTTAATACTATACATTTATCGAAGCAGACACTTTTTAATTCCGCTTAAACTTAAATAGTTTTTTTAAATGAATTTAGTCCATGATTAGTTAAAAACCTCCTAGTTAATTAATCCTGATTAATAGCATTTTCAACTACATTTACTATCAGGAATTTAAAATATTTTAAGTAAGTAATTAATCAAAATAAAAAACGATTTAATATAAGGAACATTGTTTCATATAAATTTAAATTACTCGTTAAAATAACCTTAGCGAAATTAAATTAATCGTTCTTAACTATGTTAACGTCTATTTTTTATATCTTTAGATTAATCTTAGCGAAACTTTAAACAGATTACTTCATATTAACAGCAATAAATTTAACGTTTTATTTTTAAAGATAATGTTTTTAATGAGTGAGTGATAGGAGTTTCTTTAGTTATAACAGAAACAGCCGATAACATCTAATTCTACTGAGATTAAAAATCTAAATTACTTGTTGAGACTAAAAAATCAATGTAATTATAACCAGCTTTTTTTTATATATGAAACAGAAGCTTAATTAATCAGGCTTGTCCTGAAAGAGAATCACGATACTTTCAATTAAATGAAATTTTATCTCACGGAAAGTAATTAGTTTGTTTATAACTAATAAAAACAAAACTAGCAGTCCTTATGAATTACTAGCATTACTTAAGATAATTTGGCATGGTTATAATTACGCTCGAAACATTATCATGAAAAAGGCAACATGATGCATTCACCTAACAAGTTTTTATTCTTTTTCACAAACTAAATTTGAAATAGAAAAAAAACTGGATTTAAAATCTTGTTTAATAAATATTTACAGGTTATTTCAGGAATGCTCTTAATATGTAATATATGTTTTGTTTTAAGGAACGCTATAGGTTCTATATGGATAATACGTTAATATAATTGAGCTCAAGAACAGCCCAATTATTACTTATTAAGCGCAATGTAACAATTTTTTTCAAAATTTCAGAGCTTCTCTTGAAAGAAGGAAAAAATACATGACGTCACAGAGCGATGCAAGAATTAGTCAATTAAATGGCATTCGCATTAATATTTGCATTATGATTAAAGCACCTTACTTAAAGAAATGGATTCATTTAGCAAATACCTCGAAGATAAGTTTTTAATTTCCAAAAATGAGGATCAATTATTCCATAAATATATTTTTTTTCTGTATTGCTGTGCCAAAACTTCTTGCAATATGGCTGCATGATGAAAAAAAATCCCCGATTAATAACACTAATTGAATTTCATAGAAAACTAACTAAAAGGTTTTTTCCAACTCCAGATTGGGAATGAATTGATAGGGGAAAAAAGTCAAGAAATCAAATTAAATCACTTTTTAATCCAAAATTTTCTTTTTTATATACTTTTTTTTCTATATTTTGCTTTTATTTTTTTCTGTCATTAATATTATGTTTTTTAAAAATAAATAATCTACCTTTTCTAAGAAATAGTCTGGATCATTAGTACCTTATTAGGATATTGAATCTTGTAATGTCCCTTGTTTTTCACCATTAGCAATTGATGGAGGAAAAAAAAATCACCGAGTTCAAACATTCCTTTGCGCATCGATCATAATCGATGCAAAATACCAGATGATGTCAGTGAAATTTTATACTAAATGTGTACTTAAATATTATGGATTATGTTTCACTATATTATCTATCTGCCGGAAGCATATACAATTTCCTGTAAAAAAAATCTCACATTGACAGACTAATTTAGCAAGTTCTATAATAAATCATTTCTTGAAGCCATTATTTGTGATTTAAGTTACCAAAAAAAGTAATTTTCCCACTTTTAAAGTCATCATATGTTTTTTATTACTAAGTAGCAACTATCTGCTGCAACTAAATGTAACCACAATCTCTGGTATAGGACCACAATGGCTGTTTACGTCCAGGCGCAATTACCTCATCCACCAAAGAACCAAATTCTGAAAACAAAAACCCACAAAAGTAAATAAACCTTCTGTTTCGCAACCGTCCCTCCTTTTGTTGGAGCTGCGCACAAGGATCTTTCTAATGGACAGGACACATAATGAAAGCTTCACTTTCGCGCTGATTTGCCAAATTGGTGGGCAGACACCGAGAGAGAGGCATTGCGAAAAAGTCATTGACATTTTCTTCTTGATCTTCGACCCCGGGCTGGATCCAAGAACTCCGAAGCAGCCTTGAAATTCACAGGTAATTAGCAGCGAGGACCGCCCCGGCACTCATTGAGTGGGGGGGGGGTTCTGGGATTCGGGAATCGCCTTGAAAAGGATTACTGCAAAGGAACAATCAGGGGATTGTTGTAATGATGGCGGGATTGTTAACCCCTCTGGCAGGATGTGCCTTACCATCTGCGCATCGCATTTGTTTTCTCAAGAGCAACAACTCTCAAGTATTAGCTCAGGAGGTCAAAAAAAAAAAAAGAATTTGAATGACCAGAGTTCTATTTTTGCAAGTTTTGTAAATATCTAATCTTAAAAATGAATGAAACAAAAAAATCTTAGCTAAATACAAACCATGCTGTGTTTCGCAAGGTTTAATAACATACAATATAGGTCGCTTAATATGTTTAATATATTAATAATCTTTTAACCCTTTCACGCTCAAGGGAAACATTTTCCCCTTCTACAAAAATCGTTATCGATTGTTTAATTATTATTGAATCGATATTTTTTTTTACTGAATGTCAAAATAAAACGTATGTCCAAGGCGATAAAGCGATGCGTAAATTGTGCAAAACGACGTATAGAAAATAGGACGCATAATAAACGTGTCATGTGCAATGTCCACTTGTGCTTCACAAGTAAACGAAATTGTTTCGTAGAATACCATAACTAACTATTTATTTTACTTTTCTAATAATTTTTATTGTGTTTTTGTATTATAAAGCAATAAATAAGATACCGATTAATTTATTTACTTTTATGGTCCACAGGGAAAAATATTTCCCATGAAATTATAGGAAACCTGTACACCCTGCTATGTTTTTCTGATGATATTATTTTACATTACACCCAAAATAGCTAAAATATTGTTTTGCATTGGCATATTTAGTCTTGGACATATTATGGTCCTGTAAAGGTTAAGGAATATTTAACTTTTCGTTCGTTTTCGCGCTTCCTAACTTTTTGGTGTAAAATTATCGTTCGGAATGTTTCCCCTAGTTTAGCTCCAAACATCAGATGAAATTAAATAACACTCGTTAGATTATTGCTACTGCTAATAATCATAAAATCACATATAAATTTTGTGACTGCCCTGTATTGTTTTTACTATTTTATTGTTTTAGTTACATGATTATATTAGAAGAAATGTATTGATGTGATGTTCATCAAATGAATATCTCCATTTTAATTTTGAAAAAGGTATATATAATACAATGAGCTGTTATATATCAAGTGACAAACACCCTTTTATTTATCATGAGACTATGAGGATTTATTAATATTTCCACCCACCCCACTCCTAACCCTGCAATGTAACCTCCGGTTATTTTTTGTTGTTGTAAAGGTAATGTATTGCCTAATATTAAAATCAATTTTACAAAATGATAAAATGACAAATTTGAAATCAGATGTCATCTACTGAACGTAGTTTCTTAAGCTTTCTTCATTTTAGTTATCGGCTTCGTCTCAATTTTAGTTGTCTCATTATTTCCAAAAAAAATCATTTTAATATAATATTATTTAGAATGACTTATTTTCTGTAAATTAAATGATGTATCATGCAGAAATCGTTTAAAATGGTCTTCAAAGTAGATTACGGATTCAGAGTGATCAAATTTGCCAATTATTTACTTTGTGATGATAGATACTTATTAAAACAATATTTGTGATAGATTTTTAAATAATTAAATATTAACAGAAATTTTATCTTTTTTAAAATTAAATTTGGAGCATATTTTTCTTTAAAACTATTTTTACACTCTTTTAAAATATAAAAATGTTTGCTTTTCAGGCTACGCCGTTTCACGTTAAAATTAAATTTCTTGTTTAATTTTAATATTTTCAAAATAATTTTTGAACGCAATATGTAGCAATGGTTTTTATTTCTCGAAAGAATTCATACTTTTAATTTATTAATTTTTTTAATTCGGATAATTTGTCAACTAAAACTAAATGAATAAAAAAGCTCTCTCTTTGAACATAAATATAAAGGAGAATTTCCATTTCCGCTTTAATTAAGATGAGAATGTTTTCGATTGGATTTATTCTGTGAATTTCATAATGTAACAATTCGTTACTTACAAAGTTCAAGGATTGATGTGATATAATGAGAGAAAAACAAAACAAATTAATCTAGTTTAAGTTTTTTAATTCTACAGCATTTTGAACAAGAATCTCCTTTCTTTTCCCTATAATTCTTTTGACAATGGCCCTTTTCTGGAATATGAAAATCAGAATTATTTTCAAAATAATGGCATGAAATTAGACGCATGTTTTATTTATAATACTAACAAGATAGTTTTATAAAAATATTCGAAATAATAATTATTTATTAAATTTTGTAGTTTTCGCGGAAAAAAGATTGAAAATCCAAAAACTCAACTCGGCAAATTTCTATGAATAATGAGAAACTCGTATAGTTTGAAAGGGATTTGAGGTACAGTAAAATCTTGCATTCAATCCTTAGATAATAATTATCTTATTGTAAAATGCAAAAAAAGGTATGTTATTCAAATTATTTATCAGTTAGAATAATTCTGAAAAAAACCTTAAGTTCAGTAGACAAAATTATGTTTTTCTCTAAATTTTTACAAATATTTAATCGATGAAAATGAGTGGGTGGTTTATTACAACATAAACTGCATTTAAAAAAAATCAAAGTATTGTTCCAAATATCAATTTTTATTTCAAAAAAATCGATATATTCAGATTTTTATTAGATTTCTGATTTAACACAGAAAAAGTTTTAACTATTAGAATTTTTAAAGTACTAATTTTAATAAAAAATGAAAAATCAAAAATACTTTTAAAATTATTTCATGAATTCCTTACAGCGTACATACCATTAAAAAATGAAAGACTATGCAATATATAGAATAATATTGAAGAGCTTTTTCAGAAGCCTGCCAATCAATATTTTCATAACTTTACGAGGGGAGGAGGGGTTGGAATTCATGATCTATGAAGCTCTATTCAATTTTTCTTTTGATTTGAGGCGTGAATATTTGAATAATGATCATGAATTAAATCTTATCAATAATGTTTCGTGAGATTTTAACTGAAATAATATTCAGTGTCTTTTCAATTCATCTGTCCTCCCCATTAATCATAGCAGCTTTCGGTAATGGTTCCCAGCAGGTGATTCGCATTCGTAATCTGAGCGGCCCTTTTAATGCGCGAAAAGGTTCTGAATCTAGTAAATACTTATTTGAGCCACTTTATAGAATTGATCACCTGTTCTATGCACGGCTTCTTCAAAAAGATCTTCTTAAATTACTGTTTAGTTTTTGTCTTAAACCTTCCAGCAGGTAATTTTGAGCGAAAGGTAATCTCTTCTGACATGACTACCATTTTTGACCGTGGACAGTTAAAGGTACAGTGAAATCAAACAGTTTTAAACTTTATTCTGGTTATTAGTGGATTTGTGGTGCGAATACAAATGAAAGCATCAAAGAATTCAACTAACGGGAGTGATCTTTTCGAATCTTTTTGGAATATTCACTAGTAATTGGGTTTGTGTATCATTAATTACTTACCAATAATAATCAGAAAAATATATATATTAACTGGAAATATTTGGCGATTTATAGCGAGGATATGTTTAATCTAAAAGCACCAGATAAATACATTTGATTGTCTTTTCTCCATCGTATTAAACCAAAATTGGACGCAGGATTACAGTTGCAATCGAGAATGCGTTCAAAGGTATTACATATATTTAAACTATTGCGTTTTTCAATTATCGCTTTTGCTTGGTTGTGAAAATGCAGATAGAAAATTAATGGATTTGATTACTAATTTGATAGATAATTTCACTTTAGATGCAAAATCTGTGGGTCAAATTTTATCTATCTAGTTCTTGTTTGGTAGTATATTTTACATTATATTTTGACAGCCGAACAGACAGGCTTCCACCAAACATATTTCGGCCAATATTCGATATTATATACCAAATTCCATAACCATATGATTGATAAGTAGAAGACAATGATATGGTCAGACAAATCATCTTTTGCACTTTCTCCATAACAGAATGAAAAGGCATTTGGAAGACACAGGCTTATAATCATAATTGCCTCCTTTCAGCCATCAGGCAGGGAGGTGGATATGTGATGCCTGTCATAGCATGAGCAGTCATGTCGTGGTTTTCTGCTGGTCCAATAGTAACTCTGAAGAAAAAGATCATTGGGAAGAAGTGTAGGAATGTTTTAGCTGACCAGAACCATCCTATGAGGCAAACTTTGTTTCCTGAAGGAGATTAAATTTTCCAGGATAATGCTCCTATTCATGCAGCGAAACTTGTCCATTCAAGGTTTGCTGAACACGAGGATGAAATGAAAAATCTGCCTTTGATCGCGCTGTCCGAATGTCGAATTGCTATGGTCCATTTTAAAATGCTCATCATTATCTTCCCCCATTAAGAACAATATTCTTTTACACTCTTATCAGAACTTGTATAATTGCGATTCTCCGTCAAATATAAGTTGTATTACGAGTCAAAGGTGGACATATACTCAATAAACAGAGGCGGCGATAGGAGGGGGCTATTGGGGGCAATTGCCCCCTGTCGGTAGCCTCCCCCCCGTTGGCGAGATATTTAGATTTTCGTCGGCAAAAATGTTCACAATTTCAGGATGGCTGTAGAGAGCTGCGAATTATCGAATATGATTATTTAAAAACCTCCTTAAAATTAATATATTAAAAATAGCTGAAATATGCAAGTAATGGTTAAATTGTTAAGATTATATTTGGTAAAATATTTGATAGGATGGTAGATCAATAATGCGCCGTATTTTCATTAACAATTTTTGATAGGCCTAAAATTGAAAATAATGGATGTCGAAGACATAGGTTAAGCAGATTTTCAGACATCTGGTTCAAATGTCGTTCATTCAGCTTATGATTTGTACTACTTTTAACAATATAACCGACAAAGGCTTATAAGCTAATTTATTGCCAATTTTTGATCAATCGGCTATAAACTCAATGCGACGAATGTCGAAGAAGTCTGCAGATTTCCGACATTTGATTGAATAGTCGTTCATTTAACTTATAATTTGCGCTTATTTCGGCAATATTTCCGACAAGTGAATGAGATATCGTATCATATCGCATAACATTTTTTAACGTTTTTTTTTTACAAATGTGCAATGAACAATGAAAGAAAGAGAAACTATCTGAATAAAAAAAAGAATCTAAATAATACTTGATTTTCTTTAATTAAATGTAAAATCAAATTTTGAAGCCAAATGAGAGATACTGTGCTTGCCCCTCTGTCGGATTTGTCTTGCCCCCCCCCCCGTCGGCAAATTCCTGCCGCCGCTTCTGTCAATAAAGATTCTTGTATACTTTTATGTTGTTTAATTTTTCTTTGATAACCACCTCTATGTAAAATTTATATTTATTAATGGATATTCCAATTCTATTGTGAAAAAATCTATTTGTTCCTTCATTTGTGATAATTCGAAGTCGCAACAGCCCGGATAGGTGATAAATGTTTAGAATATTATCTTTATTCTAGAATTATAAATGTCTCCATATTTATAATTCAATATTTTTTACCATATTCATCATTTGAACAGCCTGTCCATGTGTTTAAGAAAACGATGACTTAAAAGACACATTAAAACTGATATTATGTAGATTTTTTTAAATGTCTAGATGTTTTCAATATTTTTTAGCGGTGATTTCCGAAATTATCTAAAAAACATCAAAATCACAAAATAAAATGAGTATAATAAAGTCAAAATGCCAGGAAAAAAGGGTCATCCTGGATACTTTTATAGATGACAAGTGAAAATGTTTGATTTGATAATTACATAGATAAATTCATTTTTTAATAACTTGTAACTAAAATTATTATGTGAAAGTGCTTAAGATATAAAAAGAGAATATTCTTGATTCGTACTGTAATATTTAAACTTAGTTCAAGTTCTATTTTTTCTAGTTTCTATATATATAAATGAACTGTTTTAAGATTTAATTTTTGAATTTTTCTAATTTTCATTGATTTGTAAAAGTGATGCAGGCTATTCTTTCGTGTTTGTTCTGATTAGCTAAAAATTGACGAAAGATTTTAGTAATATATAAAATATTAACTGACCCAGAACAATGTTTTCATTTCATTTTCAGTATTCATTTTCATATTTCATTCATTTCATTTTCAGTATTCCCCCTTGTAAAAATTCTCTAATGCTCGACATCTCTAAGGATCAACTTAGCCTAGTTGGGGCCTGGGGCAAAAACTTCTTTTGGGCCCCCTCTGCTTTACCACTTTAGTAATGGAGAACATTCATTAAACAAGGAAACGCAAAATAAAATTTGTATTCGATTTGGGGGCCCGGGGCAACTGCCCCGTATGCTCCTGCCTTAGTCAGGCCCTGCACATCTCCTAGATAGTACATAGAAGAATAACCTTGCCCTAACCTGAACTCGAACCCGGTACTCCCAGATCACGAGGAAAGCACGCTACCTCTGTACCAGAACGCTGGCAGTTGATTGTAATGTTGAAAACTAGCGAAATTGGAAAGATAATAAACAAACGTTCTGAAGGAAATTGATGAGAAATCAAGTTCCTCATAATATAGGAAGGTATACATAGCGTTAGTGTCACGAAAAAAAATTATTTACATGCAAGATGGTAAGTTGGGTTTTTTTTTTCGGTTGATAAAGATTAGATGCTCAAAATATAAGGGGGGGGGGGAGTCAAAATTTTTGTTCATTTTATTTTTTTCAGTAGAATAAAAAAGTATCAGTCGGAAAAAATTTCATTTGTTATTTCAACAAATGAAATATAGGATTTTTAATAGTAGAACTTTAGCATAAAATTTAAAGAACAAGAAAAAAGGAACTTCTTTTTGTACCAATTTAATAGTATAGGTATCGTGACAAAAGCAACAAAATATCAGCAGAAAATAGTTTTTTTTTATAGTTATACTAATGTAAAGTAATAATAGGGCTGTTTGGAGGAGGGGGAGGGCGTGAATAGTTTCTAGTAATTTTCAGCCTCTGTCAAATTCCGCTCCTACTTTGAAGCTTTCCTGGTCTTCCTGTATTTGGCGTGGTTCAAATTTGCTTAAATGAATTTTTTTTTAAAATTATGTTAGAACATAGAACTTTCTAGTCCCGAATCAGAGATCTTACCTCCAGACACCATGGTTCTTCAATGTAAAATAAATTGTCAGGTAGTGGACTTTATATTCGAAATTATGATATTTGACAAAGTTCCTTCAAAATATCTTATTCCTGTGTCACTCAAAACTTTCAGTGAAATGTTTACATTCATAAAGGAGCAGCATAGAAAACTTATGATAATTGAATGCTTTTATTTAATGCTTACCCTCGAGAACGAATCAACGGTGTTTTTTTTTAATAAGTTGGATTATGATTGGTAAAATAAAGGTAAATTAATAAAACACCTCTCATTTCAAATTAGAAACTCAGTAACTCTACTCTAAGTATTACTGTTTTGATTTTAGAATAATGTTTCGTTTTGGAACTTGGCAAGTACATTTTGAAAATATATGCGCAATGGATAGTATCAAAATATTTCAAATAAATAGACATCTGTTTAAATATAAAAAGAAATGCAGTTTACATTCATTTCGATTTATTTACATCCTTTGTGTAGAAATTTTTCAGTCAAAAATCAGATACTATTACTAATTCATGAACCATACATTTGACTCTGCAATGATATAAACATTCGAAGAATAGCGGATAGAGCGCCATCTTGTGATAAGTGCAGAAACTAATAGTTTTAAAGCATTTTTTTACACACACACACACACATATATATATGATAAAGATAAAGTTTAATTAATTTTATTTTTAATTTTGATTCGATTTATTAAACAAATAGTTTATATAGGATATTAAAACAGAAGTTCTGTTTTAATAGTGTATATTAAATTAGAATTTTTATTTACTGAAAAAATATATATTCAACAGC
Organism: Argiope argentata; assembly: GCA_026289955.1. NCBI lineage: Eukaryota > Metazoa > Arthropoda > Arachnida > Araneae > Araneidae > Argiope > Argiope argentata. Next base: position 36,562 of record JAOUZG010032859.1, on the reverse strand, counting down.
CGTAATCAGTCTTCATTTTTTTTTCTTCTCTCTAAAGAATGCAGTAGTACTTTTCGAAGTATGATTTATGGCTTTACCTTCACAAAGTTTCAATTTTTGAGTTGAAACTCACTAGCATTAAGAAATGAAATTTATCCTGCATATAACGTATGTAAAACTTCCGTTTGATAGTATATTGAGTTGAATTTAAATTACCGCCCCACTTTTCGTATTTTTAACTAACCACGTTTGATGAACAGCTGTTAGTGTTATTTGAAATTTGCAATTTAATATTTAGTATCTTGTTCTTTTAACAGCTTTTTCAGTAAAATCGTTTTAAGCCTCAAATTTCGATAATATCGTAACTCATATTATAAAAGCCTTGAAAAATTTGCTATTTTAAAACGCCACATTGAACCTTCTCTCAAATTCATTTTTTTTTCTAGAAAATACAACATTTTATAGTTATTCCATTTCATGCAAATGCGTACTAAGCATTATGCTTTTCTTGGTTTAATTTGCAGGACTAATTAACTAAGTAAAAAATTCTCATTATGGGAGAAGCTTACGATAGTGAATTTTATTGACGAGCAATTTCTACAATTTTTTCTACTCGTTTCCAATTACAATTAGACGTATTTCCGTTGCAGTCATTTGGTAAACTTATATTTAATTACTGGTTCAAAGTATTTCCACTCAACTTGCTTTAAATACTGTTCTGCATCCAGCCAAATACTTGACAAAAGCTGGGGCATGTTGTTTTCTAGCTTTTTAAAGCTGGATTTATTATTTTATAAATCAAATATGGATGAAATATCTCCAATGCATTCCGAAATAATTTTTAATAATTGATTAAACAATAAGTTTAGTTTTGACTTAAAACTGATAATGAACATATAAAAAATTTAAGATACTATTAACAGAAACGAAGAAAGATTATTGATTTACAAAATTCGGTTGATTTTTTTAAAACGTGTTTAGTTAATAAAATTTTGTATAAAGCAATAAGAGTGGGTAAACTTACTGAAAACGTGATAGCAAAACATTGATATCTAATTTTGCTCATAATGTAAAATGCGCTACTAGGCTTAACTTTTTATACACTCTATAACAAAAAATTCGGCGCACCAAGAAGCAATCATCCGATTGCTTTGAAATTTCATATGCATGAGTGCTTTGACCAAATATGCAAATGATTAAATTTTGGTGTCCAATGAATGAATAGTTTGATCTCCAGCAATTCGGAACTGCTCATACAGCAGATGTAAGGCGCAGTTCAACGGTTGTTAAAACTTTCAGTTCTTGCCAAGGACTATATATATCTTTCCAGTCTCCCTCGGTGCCATTCCAGAGCTCGTCGAAGAGACAACGCCATCTACCTGAATGCAAAGCTGCTCTCTAATAACCATTACCGGGGATAAGCGCCCCGTCAACCCATCATTACCGGTTGTTAAACCTTTCGGTTTGATTGCGATACAGATTACATTTCAACAACTTAAAAAATGCCTTGCCACAGGATTCGTGATCATTACCAGCACCTGTCAAAGTTTGGCAGAGGTCGTATCATCGGACTGAAAAAGGTCTGTTGGACAAAGCGAAGAATCGCTCGTCAATTGAGTCGAAGCGATGCAACGATTCGAAGATGCTGGCAAGGAAGGGTGGAAAATGGCTGAGTTCAGCGTCAGGATGGTAGCAGTCGACTTAGGGCCACAGCAGATCGGAAGGGCAGAATGATTGTAAGATCAGCTGTCACAGCGCCTTCTTAATCTCTATCAATCATCAGGTGTTCAACTCAAACACCAGTGTCCACCATGACCATTCACAGACAGTTGAGACAGCGAAATATACACAGACCGTTATGCCACCTGCCGCTCACGCCTGCACACTACCGAACCAGATTACAGTGGTGCATGGCTCTATCACGTTGAAATGATGCCGACTGGGGACCTATAATCTCTAGCGACGATTCCTTCTTCCAATTGTGTCCTATCATCCAAGACGTTTTTGGAGACACCCAGGGCAGAGGGGGGATCCTGCTTTCACAATTGCACGCCACACCGGCCCTCAGCAAGGCATTATGGTCTGGGGAGCCATTTCCTTTGATAATCGGATCCCTTTGGTCGTTATTAGAGATACAGTTACTGCACATCGACGACATCCTAAGACCTATTTGGCTACCGTTCCTTTTGCAGTACCCTCGGCTGGTTTTCAACAGAACAATGCCACGCCACGTGTTGCTATGGACTGTCTGCAAACTTGTGAAACAATTCCTTGGCCTGTCAGATCTCTCTCTTATCAAGCATGTCTGGGATATGATGGGAAGGTGATTGCATCTGCCACGGAATGTTGATTACCTCTTTCGACAATCGGAGCGAATTTGGCAGGAAATATCGCAGGAGACCATCCGGAAGCTTTATCGTTCGATGCGACGCCGTGTGGCAGCTTGTATCCAGGCTAGAAGTGGGTCAACACCTTATTGAATTTCTTACTTTAATTCTGAAATAAATTAATCAATTGTTCTGAGATTTTAATCATTTATTAATCTGTACATTGCCATCCTATCCATCAATTTTTGTCTCAATCGAACAACTCCTTCTTCGTGCTTCGTTTTTTTTTTTTTTTGTTGTTGTAGAGTGTATGAAATATAATGGTAGAAAGTATCAATCCTTACAGTATTTCTAATATATATATATATATATATATAAAATGAAAAATTTTTTAACATAAATTATCTATCATTGAAACGATTTAAAACAGAAAAAAAACTGTGAGAGATGTAAAAATTATAATTTTGTGAATGGCGGGAAAATATCAGAATCTAGCTTAATTTTTAATTAAAAATCTAAAGCAATCCCAGAGATACTTCAGGGCTTCAAATTCCTTTCTCCAAGGTACACATGTACAATGTTTGGTAGTTTTAGATCAAAGTAGCAGCTTGTAGATAATATACAAGCTGCTACTTTGATCTAAAAGTAGCAGCTTTGATCTAAAAGTAGCAAACAAATCTCATTCATGTTTTTATTAACATATTTCAAAACCTTGGAAGGTTTTCCCCCCCACATAATAATTTTCTAGATAGGAATTGCTTATGCTAGTAACCTGATGTAAAAACAACTGTGTACAGAATCCAATAAAGAATACAATCAAACAATATTATAGTAAACTATCACAGACTTAAAGTTTAATTTTATTATAATAATTATTAGCTTATTTAAAGGAGCCAGAAATATTGACAACACCAATAGACCAAATATATTTTATTTTGAAAAATAAACACAGTTTTAATACAAAACACTATAAATACTCTTTGAGTTTACCCATTTGTGTCATACACAGAAATACAACTGTACTTTCGGTATGCATATACACCTAATTAGAGTTGCAGTCATACGACTATAATGCAATGAAGTTTAACAATATAACAAGTGTGGAAGAGGTAATAAAAATTGACAAAACATGCACTATTTCATAATAATTACATACATAGGCACCTCATACATATTTTTCTTTCAAAATTGCATTGATATCTTTTGAAATAGTATTACCCGAAAAATCCATTCTATTTTTAAAAGTGTAGAAAATTCAGTACGGGTGATTTGGTATATAAACTATTATAGATAAAAAATATATTTTGTTAGAAAAGTTAAATCATTTTTAATTGCATAGTAATATTAAGAGTGGTTTAGTTTTCCATTGTTTTTTTTCTTCTTTCGTTTATATTGCATCAAGCAAGGCACTGATGAGATTACATTTGACATTAAAACGTATGATGTGCTTAGAATAAGTAAAAAATAAAATGTCTTATTATTCTATGAATCACATTAATAATTTTCAAAATTTGTAACTTACAAACTTGACAATACAAGAAATTTGGCAACCAAAAATATGATTTCTATGTCATTTTTATAATTGAAGTAAAATGTTGAAAAAAATCGATGTCACACATAGATAATTAGACTATGTAATGATGATCTTAAGACAGAACTGTGAGGAACTATAGACATGATATGCTGATATGGTATGAAAATGTTCTACTGATTTAAAAAACAAGAACAACCAAGTAATTAAATAGTAAAATGATGAAACATATAAATGGATTGGGAATTGTATAGAAAGTAAAAATTGGGCAGTTGTGGATTTATTATATGTTTGCTTAATTTATTACTATATGATAAAACAGATAATTTAATTTTTCCCACTCTTATCTCCTTTTGAATAAAATACAAATATATATATTGCCAGAAACTCATATAAAATAACCAGTGATACAAGTAGATTTTTCAAAAAGTATATTTTACTATTTCTCGATAAAAAGTGTCAATTTTTTTTTTGAATATAGTTTTAAGAATCAACAATACAATGATTTGCATTTATGTTCTCAGACGGCAATAAAATCAGGATGAAAAAGAATAAGTTAAATTAATTTAGAGGAAACAAAATATTAAATCTAATTTTTTTTCTAATTTATTCATTATTTTTAATAGCAATAACTTGTGATGGAAAGAGATGAAATATAAATTTCAGAAATAATAATATATTATGGAAATGAATATTTTAATAGTCCAAGTAGTAAGAAATTAAATAGGTAGAATATTTTTCTAATGGTAATCTATGTTTTCGAAATAATCAAAGAAACACATCTTACTATGTATGCTATTTTTTACTTAAGCTCAATGAATTGTTTTTATTTAAAATTGTTTTTAAATCCTTTTTGCAAGAAAATAAAAAAGATCACAAAGAATTGCTCATAATTACAGATTTGAAACCATTTTGCTGAAGGAAAAAAAATTGTAATTCAAGGATTAAGACAAAATGTGTGATCATTTTAGAATAATTTTTTTTAAATATTTTTACTATGCAATAACTCGTATTGATTAAGTCCACATGAATAAATGATATAAGCATGCATAATGTTTAACAAAATCATAAGTATTTATTTTTTAAAAAATTTAGTATTTCTCAATATGCCATTCAGGTAAAGTTTACATTTATTTATTTAGCTGATTTTCTAAGGATTTAAATAATTGTACCTTACATTTTATTAAATAGCATTTTCATTCTTTTAACCTTTATAGTTTCAAATGACAATGTATTATTTAAAAATATCATCAAACTATATATATAGTTGCATATGAAATGGCTTCTTACTTTTTCAAAATATATTGAAATACAAAAAAAATATTAATTTATTGCCTTTTACATCCTAATATGCTGCCTTTTAAGTTGGTAATTTTTGTTTATTTATTATGTAGGGTCTTAGCAAATTCGTAAAACTTGTCTGGTATTTTTCACTAACAAATATGATACTTTCAGTCGGAACTAAAAAGGGTTACATTTTAATTTAAGAGGAATATTTCTGATTTTAGGTTAAGTACAGTGTTCTAAATAACATTTAGAGTACCTCAGAATAAATTATTACAAAAATGATGATAAAAATTACCTATTAAAGTACTTACAAAAAATTTTGTATATTAAAACACTTAACTATTTAAAATTGAAAATATGTTTTTAGAAGAGTTTATCCAATTCAATATTAAAACATTAAATTGACAGTCTGAGTCTTTCAATAAATATGAAAAAAAAGGGGGGGGAGAAAGCACTAATGCTCTATATGGACGTCACAATTTAATATTTACAGTAAAAAAAAAACTAATATATTAAAGGTAATTGTGCAGAATTAAAGATATTTACTGTAATAACTATTTTTTCACTACAATTATTCCTATGACAAAATGCAATATGACAGACAACCTTATACTATACTAATAAAAAGTTCTGAATATAAATGATGAAAAACCTCGCATACATGTTTAAATCAACATTCATTAAACACTTTTATAAGCACAAATTAAAGAATTTTCAGTCAAACCATTCAAAAAACTTTTTCACAGTAAAATATAAATAAATCACAGATACATGGTAAATAACGTGGGGAAACATCACAGTTTTAGCAGCCTAAGTACACAGTCTTCCAATAAAAATGAAAATTTTCACTCGGTAATTCTTATAATAATTTAGTGATATACTAATAACATTATCTTCAGTATAAATAAATAGTAAAAGACCACAAAAACTTGCAATATTCTAAACTTTTTCTGAAGCATATATATATGTTACAGTAAAGAAAGGAAAATAAAAAAAATTATGCATTAGATATCCAACAATCAGTTAGCATGAAATCTACAAAACAACTGCTATAATTTTACACAAATGCATCCACTAAAACTTAATTAAAATACTGTTTGTGACCATATTACATATTGTTTTCAACATGTAGTTAAAAAATTGCATATTGTACAGCAATATTAGATAAATATATAAGTACTTAACATAGACACACAAAAATCACTTTGTCTAATATCTACAATTAACTGCATTTTACAAAGCATCAATACACAAACATTCACATTAAAAGAAAGAAAGAAAAAAAGCCAATGATTTATCAAACAGGAAAAAAAAATATAATCAAAAGGTCAGTAAGCATGTAAGATACCTTTGTGCTCACTTTAATAAAATAATAATCACTATAAAAATCAAAGAAATCCAACAAAAACCACATAAATGTGACCTAAAGAAGTTCTCCTGAAGTGCATACATAAAAAAAGAGGGAAATAATAAACTGAAATTGCAGATCTTTCCTTATAATGCAAAATAATAATCTGAGAAATATAAATTATAGAACTAAAGTATATTTTTAATGATACGCTATTTACAACTGAATCTATTAATCCAATAAAGTCATGATCACATAGTTATTTCAGTGCCTTAGTTATAAATAAAATATAACTAGAGTATAACCACAAAAAATTTAATATCATACACAATAATTCTAAGCCATGGTCCCAATAATAATGAGCAACAAATAATTTTCTTTAAGAAAGCTGAAATTTCAAAGACAGACTTTTAATTATCACAGAAGCTTTCCATAAAAAATCGAATATTAGATAAACAATTCCATTCTTGAGTATTCATAAAATATTGAGTTAAATCAATATCTAAATTTTATAGACCTTCAAAAACTTTTTCTTAAATTTCATTTATAAAGTATGTTGAAGATCATAAACAATGAAAGGAGAAAGAAATATATGACATAATTTTATTTATTTAATATAACATCAACACAAATTATAAATAGAGAAGATGAAATATAATTGCAACAAGTCATAAAATTCCAATCCTCCAAGTAGCCATAACATGTTTTCTAAGGGTAAATTTACATTCAGTTTCTAAATAGAAGACAATTGAAGTTATAATTTCTGGATTTAAAAAAGCCTTCAAAACACACAGTTCATTCAATTTTAAAATCCAACTACACAGAGGTGCAAGTCATAAAACCAAAATAACTGGCTACTTGATAGGTTAAATAAACTTGAAATATAAGCTACATGGAATATTTTTTTACTCTTAACATAATTAATAAAGCATAAAACATTATGTTTAGATTGAATTATCTCAAAATACTTCATTATAATTTAGCACAAAAACTGTTTATTCAAAAGGATAACATTCTGTATTAGATGATGGTAAAGTTAATCCCAAAGCATTCACTAGTCGAATTAATAAACATTTAAATTACTGAGTATTTTTTGTAAAACATTCATTTAGTTGCTCAGAATTTGAAATCCTTTCAGCTTTCAAATACTTATGTAAAACTAATAAATAGTTTATAATCTAATAATTGCCTGTTAAAAATGATTCTTTATTGAAAATTCAAAGTATTAAATGAAAGTTAAATTATGTTTCCGGGAGAAAATATATTCAACAATCACAAAGATTAAAAGGATATTGCCAAAGATTATTCAGATTTTTTTTTTTTTTTCAAAATCACTGGTACTATGATTTGAAAAATAATATAATTAAGATAAACTAATTCAAGAAATATTAGCCCTATTTCAGTAACAAATCATAAAACCTGCTACAGTTTTTATATTAAGACATGTTGCCTAAAGACACAAAAACTGTATTTAACTTATAAATTAAAGAGCAGATGAGTGTTTTGGCTTTAATAACTTCATTAACCAGTCTTGAACCAAAGGAAAGAATTGTAATAATTTAAAAATTAGTATTTTTAAAATTTTTTAGTTAATCCTACTTTTATTCAGTTTCACAGAAATTTTTTAAAAAAAGATCTTATCAAATTATTTTTAAGCTTAAAATCACACCAATGTATTTATTTAAAGCAAAATTATTAAATCTTTAAAAATGCCTTTGAATTACTTGTATCTATTATAATAAAACCCATGGTGGAAATCTCATAAAATGTTATAGAATTTCAACTATTATAAGCAAAATATTAGTGAAAACGTAACATTTAAAAAAAGGATATAAATTATGTAGTTAACTATTAACAATGCTATTAATTATAAGTAAAACAACTTGATAAAAAAATAATGCAAAAATAAGAATTTTAGAAACATGGCACAACAATTACAGAACAAAAAAAATCAGGTATCTATAAAAAAATTTATGAATTGATTGAAGATGAAAATATGGCATAGGACGCAGTTGCAAAATATATATCCTACACTGATACTAGATATTGTACTCATAGGCTAAAATATATATATAAGTTGTCAATTGGTGTAAAAGGAATAGTAACTTCATAAGGAAATATTCACAGAAAACTGTTTAGTTTCTGTTTTCATTGCATCTCTTCTTGTCATCACCTTAAATGGCACAGAACTGCAATAGCACGACTGCAGCTTCACAATTGCTCCCTTTGCAGTAACTTCACCGCTTAGAGCAGGTTTTTGTGGATTCTAATCATGAGGTTTATAGTCAATGTCTTCAAGAGTTGGCCCACTGGAGGAATGACAGTAGATCTTTAACAGGTACATAGTGGGCCCGAGCCTTGATTCGGAGATTCCTGTCATCGGTTAATAGGACAACTTCTCTGAACAGTGTAATGCAATCACCTGAAAAATAAATTTAAAACAGTTATAGAATTATAATTTTAAAAAATTATTTATATAAATTTTAGTAGCATAGTAATATTTTATTGATGAGCTGAAATGAGGAAATTTTATAAGAATTTAAAATTCATAAAAGTAATATTGAATACAGATACTATTGATATTGAATAATTCCTATAATGAAATAAGGAAGGGGGGGGTGAAAAAATGTTATATAATTTATTAATAAAAACAAAAGATTGTCCATAATAATAGAGATAGAATGTCATGTATAGATAGAATAAATATGTAAAGAAAATTTTACTTTACTCAAAGTACACTGTGGTTTATTGAAATTAAATAATCAGGGAAATTATATGGCTGATTAATGAAAATATCCATCACCTGATCCATCAATTTATGTGTGGCAATAAAAATTTATGGAAATAAAGACAGTAGTATTAACCCTTTTTAAGGCTGTGGTAAATATCTTACCACCGCCTAAAAATTTTTTGCAAATATTGTAGCTCCAAAATTAACCAGAAACGGATAAAAGTGTCATGTTCAAAATGTAATGTTACTATGCGTTCAGCTCCTCGTTATGTTGTTTCACCAGAATAATTTAAAATAATGCATTTCGTAATTTAAATTGTATTTGGTTTTTCTACCACTTATGTCATGTGTAATAAATACATTTTAAATCTTGAAATAACTAATAATAAATAGTTTTACAAAAATAATATTTTCTTAAGAAATTATTTATATTTCATAATTTTCTATTGAATAAGTTAGTAAAATGTTATTGCTTGTTTTGGATTGTGGAAAATATGTGTTTCCACCTCTGTAATAAACTACATTACAACAAAATTTTATCAAATTTTTTTTTTTTAAGTCATAATTGAGCTTCTATTTTCCAAATATAGCGTAAAATGAAAATTTGGAAAGAAAACAGCTTGTGCCCGTTAAAGGGTTAAATGATAATAATAAAAAAATAGATGTTACTGACATCCTTAATGATACTATGCTACTAAATACAATGCAAAAAATCAAGCACAATCATGAAGTATTTCATACAATTATTAGTTATATTAAATAAGATTTAAGAAAGCACTAACAAGATTTAAATAATTATATCTACATCTACTAATTTCCAGAGATTTATTTATTCATTTGCTTTCTTAATGAAATAATTGATAATTTTTTTTAAAAAACCCATCTATGCTTTATTAATATTTTATAGAATAAGATCTATGTTTAATGTATTTACTAAAATCACTTACAGAGATTTTAAGCTAAAAAATATTAATCACTATAACAAATGAAGAATTGAAAAATGTTAATAACGAATTCAAATACAAATAGGAGTCATCGTTGCATAGTTGTTTGCTCTTATTTTGTCATTATATGATTCATTTAGATATACATAGTGCTTCTCCAAGTGTGGTACCATAAAACATCATGCTAATAATATATATGCACACAATACCTTTTTTTATCATTATTTTAAAACATAATTCAATATACTATTTAGCAGAAAGAAAGATATATTATTTTCCTGCATTTCAATATTTTAGATTGTATTCATTAACCTCTTAACTGTGGTGCATTTTTATTATCTAATTCAATAATATCTCCCATTTTGAGAATGTGAAACCTGATTAACCCTTTCCTGCCAAAGCGCTCAGAAATGTATTGCACTCAAAGCGGCCGGCATGATGGTGAAAGATCGACAGAACAATATGCGAACAGTTCCTACTTCGGTGTGCAGACCCGATTTTTCTTCATGGAAATGGTACTTTACTATGAACTTTTTTCAATATTTTTGTCACAATAAATAAACTGAGTAATGACAAACATAATCTTAATACATAAAACTTACTTGGATTCTTAGGCATGTACTTTTCAGCTCTATCTTCACAATATTTTAAACAGCACTCAAGAATAAGGTCATCATTTGTGCCCTACAAAGCAAATAAAATGTTTAAAATATATTATAATAGTACTTATGTCAAAATAATAATGGAAGCCATAAAAACACAACTTAAATATACTAGGAAAATACAAATTTTTTTTGTCTGTTCATATAAGAAGTTGTTTCAGAAAACTGATTGGTAGCATCAACAAAAAGAAATTTCACTGATATACATCTCAAAATAGATATTATATAAAACAAAATCTTGAGTGGAAGTCTATTTAACAAACAATATCATATATGTAAATGCCTTGATATTAATAATATACTAGAACCTAAATAGAAACACTTTCCAAATTCTTTTTAAATTCAAGCTGTTATATTGCCTATTTTTATAGCATAATTGGCATGAAAATTAACAAAAATCAAAATATTTGGATGGGTTTTTTTGCTTTTCCCAGTGATAATCAAAGATTATAATTATTAAAATATAAACTTTTAAATTGGAAACACATTGCATTAAAAAGATGCTCCATGAAGATGTTCGGTTACAGATTGACAACTGAATACAATTCACAGACCACTTGATATTTGTAGTTTGGCCATTATTGGATAAGAAATTTAAGAGCATGACAGATTTAGAAAATTAATAATGAAGCATGTACAATATAATGACTAATTTCATTACCAAGGATATGCCTACTTAAATTTATGTTAATGCACGATGACCTGGAATTTGCTACAGAACACCCATAAAAAAAAATCAAGGACAAATAATAGTTGGGGCATTAAAATGTAAATGATATAAGTTAAATATCCCTCACTACCTCTTTTTCTGTTTTTTTTTTTTTGTAATAGCCATAACAAACAAAAAGTGTAAGGGCTTTTTTTTTTGCAGTTATTATTGAGACCCAAATACAGCAAAACCAAAATTCAAGGATCACGAAAACACCAAGCCCTTATCATTTTTTTCTATTCAAATAGACAAAAACAAAAGAAATCATACATTTATTTTTGTGAACAATACATTTGAAAATACTTGTCCAACATTAATAAATTTTCAAAAATGTGTTAAATTATTAGAAATGCTAATAATTTAGTTCTTAATTTTAAATGTACTTAATAAAATAATAAATTTCCTTTTTGTATGATAAATTAAATAGCAAAACAAAATCTATCAGATACTTTTCAGATAAAATTAATTTAAAGATAAAACATACCAAGCAGTAGAAAATTATATAGTAACTTTAGAATTAAATGCGATAGAAAAAGAATTTTATTTAAAAAATACTGAAACACTCACCTTTTCTTACTATTTTTCATCAAATACTATTAGAATGTAGGTAGTATTTCATTTTACACTTGAAAATTTTCTTTATCATATGATTAAATAATATTAAGAGCTAAAAATGGTGCATTTGTGAATTAATCAAATGTATTAATACAAATTGTGTTTTTTCATACACGTCTCCTTATTTATTTTTAAAAATAATTATATACCCAAACTTATGCCTGTTATGGGGGATAAGTTAAAAATCCACCATTCAAATTAAAAACAGTTATCTTTCCTTCAGATTGATACTAATTTCCGAATAAAAATATTTTATACTAGTTTAGTGAACACATGTTTTTTCATTTAAAAACATAAATTATTACTAATATTTTATTTCAAGATTACAGAAAATTTCCAATTTAGAGAAATTTCAGAGCACATACCAAGTTATGCCTTGAAAGAACCTATTTGCAAAATTATCACCAAGAAACTTTGTATTAATGTGTTACATTTTTCATGTTTTACAGTAAATTATACCTTCTATTTTACAGGTAAATTATTTTCTTTTAATTTTTTTTGTATCGACACAATACATTCATTTTTTAAATATGAAAGCCTTTCATAATTTATATTTATATGTATTTTTCAGAAGTCAAATTATATTTCATATTCTTTTTTAAGAAACTCAATTATATTACAGATTTTTATTGCTATTTATAATCTACTTAAGAGAAGTAAATGGTTATAATTTTTAACTTGGAAAAAATATTTAAGTAATGAAAAGACTTTCCATCAAATATCCAAAATTATATTATTATTACAAGCCTAAAACAAACAAAAAAATCACAAAGTATTAATTTAGGGTTATCTTAAATATATCTATTATTTTTAAATTGAATTTTAAGCAATTAAAATTCTCAAAACTCAATTATTAAGTTATCTAAATTAATAAAATTAAAACTCCTGAATCCTAGACATATAGTAAAATCATAATTTATAACTTCTTGCCTTATTTTTTCCTTTTTCTTCACTTCTAAAACTAATTGTATCCAAAATGGAGCCCTTTGAAGTAATTGCTCGTAAATGAGGATGACGAGATGCAAACTGCTCTTCAAGGAAATTGATGGCTTCTTGAGAGAGAACTGTCACTCTGCTGATATGTTCAGGAGAACTGTGCTCACTGGCTCGATTTCCACGGGCTAATCCATAGAGCTCATTAACAACTATAAATATTTGAAAATTTGGAATATATTATTAGTTCTAAAAATTAAAGAGAGCATAAAATGTAACAAATAATAAAAATCAGAAAGCTAATCTCTTATTTTTAATGCTTAAAACAAAACAAAAAAAAATTCAAACAAAAATGCATTTCAACAGAATTAAGATAAACATTGTAAGAAAGAATATAATGTATCATATAAATCCAAAATTTGATTTTAGCAATTCTGATTAACTCATCAATTTCAAATAAATTTTTTAAAACAAAACTTCACATAGAGTAATATTATGAAGATACCTCATGATCTTATTTTATTGATTTTAATGATTTATTAGCATAACACTTAGCATACATAAAAAATTAAAAGAAAAAACAACAGTTATCACTTTAATATTATAAAGACTTGATCTTGACCAATCAAATAAGAGGGTAATGTTTAAAGACAATTTCTTTATTTAAAGCCTTATGTATACAAGAACAACTAGTTCTCATTTAAGTTAATATGATTGATAATATTTACAACATAGTTGAAAGTTAACCTCAATTATTTTTTTTTGGGGGGGGGACCTCACAAGAAAAGGTAACAGGCTGTTAGAGCATCCAGTTACTACAGGATAACTTTAAGAATCTACCGATCTCCATCAGATATATCTTAACTCAGAAGCCCAAACCACACAAAGCTTCTTTGACTTCTCAAAATGACTCTTTCTCCTCTTCCTTCTTCAAAAATCTTGCATTTTATTTTCTGTCAAATCATTGCCTCTCACTTTCACATTGATGAAATTTAGCTCCCTGTCATTCAATAGCTGTTCTGAAAAATCCTCAATGATCCCCAGTCAGTCATGGAAATGCATATTAATGATGCATCCTTGTAGCTGACACTTCACAATGAAAAAATAAAGATTGATATCTGAAGGGTTTGATACTCTCTTTGAAGATATGATTTATTTCTTTGGAATGACGAAAAATGCATGTGTGATTCTTTATCTGGACAAGACAAATGATCAGATGACCCTCTTAAAGGAGAGGATCTCCCATCTGGCAGATTGGAGGCACTTAACAGTGTGGGGGTATTGCACAAATGATGTCACAGAAGGCTGGAAATGTCAATTATTAAGTGTGGTAATCAGGAAACACTACAGATGGGGCTTAAAAACTGAATCTTTACAATACCGATAACAACTATATATTTGATATAATTAATAAAATGAAGTCATTATATTAAATAATATACAATTACATAGTGGCTAAAAAAACAATGACAAAAATTTTCTGGTTACTTTTCTCAGATTAAAAATTTGCCACATTTCCTTGCCTTAGGCCAATTAATAATACTAGTTTCCTGGTTTTCTCTCAACTCAGAATCATTATAAATGTGAAATATACATTATTAAAAATACTTTAATAAATTTTTTAATATGGAATTTTTTTTTACAAAATTTAATTTTAAAAAAATAGAATAAACCTAAAAATTATTAAAACAATATAATGACTTTTTTATTCTCCCCTCAAGAATTCTTGGTTTTGTCCCATCCTGAATTAAATATCTGATGCTTAAAAGTTGCATTTTCAAGCAAATTTAACATTCTTTTATATGATTGGAGAAGTTCATATATGCAATAATCAGAAAAGGTAAATTATAAGGTTTATAAGTGTATAGGATGTTAAAAAAATAGTTAATTAAAATTAAATCAAATCAATATTTTTAAAAAATAGATAACCACAAAAAGTGAATGGTATATAATAAATAAAACTATATAAAAAGATATGTTACATACCAACTAAAGGTATAACTACATGGTAATTGGTGGATGATAAAATATTTCTAAAATGACACAGATGATCAATGAAGCAGTTGGTGTCAGGAACAAGATATCTAGGTTTAACTTCCAGTAAGATAGGGCGGCTTTGATGATTCTGAAGGACAGCCTAATGAATAAAAACAAGTCAGATTACCTCCTCAAACAGTATAATCATTTAACGATTATTACTAAACAATAATTATGATGACAATATTTTAAATCATATTTGAATGCAATTTTTTAAAGTAAAATTTAAAGTATCTTAACTAATGATGGTACTCTACATCTTTTTTAATAAATGATATTAAATATTTAAATAAAAATGTGATTTATTTTAGATATCATATAAATTTTGATTCAATGCATTTCATAAAATTAAAGTAACAAAGAAATACTAGTTTTTTTCTTTGCAGTTGTAATTAATGCTGTCTATTCTTCAAATAAATAAAAATAACATGGATTATTTGGATAAAGTTAAGAACAGATTCACCATAACGTATATTTAAAGTTACAGCTATTATTACAAAACATTTCAAAAAAATTTTATGTCATATTATTTTTAAATTAGGTATTGTTTCACAAGTAGCCCGATATATCCTTCTTAAAAGTTTTATATCTAGCACTAATGCTCACAAATTAAAAAATATATAACCACGCTATGCTCTTAATTAAAATTCGGGTACATAATTTTATTGAATTTTGAAAATAAGCCAATATCCTTTTCTTGTTACAATTTTTATACCTGAGCTTGAGCTTTATGTTGTTCCTGCTGCTCCTTGAATTTATTCAGTGCTTCTCTCCTATACCATAGATCTCGAAGCTCATCTTTCATTTCAGGTTTAGTGAAATCATCTTCCATAATATATTTACCAAATGTTTCTTCTTTTCTTGATTCATCAGATGACTAAAAACAAATATTTAGGATTTAAATCATTAAAAAATTAAATGCTATTTTAAAAAAATTCTCATTAAATAAAATTTTAAAATACTGAAGAGGAGGAAGTTAATGAAAAGAAAAATTTTCTTGTTTCTGTAATAAATAAAATTTTCATTACATTTTTTTAGAGAAATGCCAGATTTGGTTAATCTTTTTTGGAAGTAGTCACAAAAGATAGAACTTTTCAGTCTAGTTGCTTAAAGTGCTATGATACCAAGTTAAAAGTCCACGATTTATTTTAGACAATTATTAATGAAAACAGAAGTACATTTAAAATAGCATTCCTCTATAAATTAATAACTTGCAAATCATACTGGCTGCTTCACTTAAATAGATAATTAAATTCAATACCTTACAGAATTTCAAACATAAGAGAATCATTTCATATATGGACTTTAAAAGTACCTGTCTCTGTTTCAGGTTGTTCTATGATCAATTATAATTCAATATGTTTCAAAAATTCACATTATAGTTTGTGTATTTTCTATAGGCGGTCCAATGTCACATTTTCTACTTCACAACACTGAGACAGACAACAGTCTCTCTCATTTTTTTTTTACACAGTTGTTAAGATTTTACACAACAGTTCCCATAGCTATTTTACTTTATACTTTGTTCAAGTTCATTTTAGTTTGTTCAGGATTGCGAGATTCATTTAAGCTCACATTGCAGATTTACTGGAATTTAATTACCTTTAGCAGGAAAGCTTGGCATGCATCTAGAGGGGCTATAGAGAATGCACATTTCTCACATTGATAAGGGAATGATTGATGATTAAGGGTCCTTTTTCTTGAAATATTCACCTTTTTTATCACGCTAAAACTGGTAAATTCTCACTAAAAATTTCTCACTTCTAAACATTGACATTAGGATGCCTACTAAATAATTATGTTTTTAAAAAAGGATAAAGAAGATAGATGCCCAAAGAGGACATTTTCACTTAATGTAATTTGAAAACTATATATTAGCTAGAATAAGATGCCTAATAATTAAGGGATTGAATTTTTAGGCCACGGCAAAGCAAATTCTGGCTTTACATTCAGGTTTTAGTAAAGCAATTATATAAATTTAAAAAAATCTATAGTAATTCACCAGTAAATAGAATCATTAGCTCTTCCCAAAAAATTATGATTCTACAGATTTAATTTTCTCTGCAATAATATTTATTGCTTTAAAAGATTATATTTACACATTTTTGTCGCTGCTTACTTTAATTTAATTTTTGCAATTTTTGTACAATTATATACTTTATTTAGTCAAATTTTATAATTGAAAGCATGTCTAGAGTCAATATTAAAAAAATAACTTATTCCTAAGTTTAATTTTTTAGAAAAAAAATTATTTCAGAAACCATGCTTGCATAGCTGTGAAATTAGACATCTTAAGGCCTAATATTTAAATATTTACTATTGTAATTTCAATTTTGATAACAATAAAATTTCAATCTATATGAATCTATACTTTTGGTAAGAAAATCAAAAGGAGGAATAAAGATTTAAACAAAACAAAAAAGAACAAATAAAATATAAAATAATATATTTTGTTTCTGGCTTTCTTTCATGTATAGATTTAGAACATAATTAAATCTTTGGTAACACTTATTACTTTGCAAAAAAAAAAAAAAAACTTTAGACTTAAAAAATGCATTAGCTCATTTCAAGTATCAGCTTGTGGAATATATATACATACTGGTAGAACTAAATATTATTGATATCCATTTAAATTTGAATTCAATGCACTTTCTATATATTTTGCTTATTTAGTTAAATAAAATTAAACCTAAGAGATATAGAGATAAAATTCACATAAGACAGATAATTATACTTCCCTTTATTATATTAAATTTGTATTATGCACATCAAAAAATTTACTTTTTATAAATATCTTCTGTGTGGAAAGTGTTTATTTATTATTTCAACACTTATCTGAAACACAGCAATAACCAATAGCATTTTTCAGAGAAGCCAGCTTAATGTTCTTACTAAAATGTACTGGTGTGTGTGGGGGGGGGGGGGGGTTTGTCGAAACCATGGCAATGGAGGAGAAAGAGGAAATTTAGTGTCCTTGAATGTCTACAGAAATTACACAAAGTATAATTATTTATAAGTAAATTCATTTTTTTTCCATCATATAATCTATCTTTCTGTTTAGCAACATAATCCTTTTTGTTAGCAAACATAATCTATCTTTCTGTTTCTTTTATAAGATATTATTTCATACCACATATTTCTGTATCTTTATTTATTTTAAATTTACTGAAATTACCTCGAGCCATTTTATAATTATCTAATTCACTGTCATCTCTTAACTATATCAAGCAATAAAAAAATAAAGGAATATCAAACTGTGACTTCAGAAAACAGTGGGATTGTACTTACTTAAAAACAATGATAAATTAATAATAAAATTCAATAATATTTGCATGTAATTTTTAATTTATTTTTTAATTCAAGCATTTTCTAGTTTTAAAGAATTAATAAATTTATTCAACATCAATTCTAAATAAAATTAGAAAAATAATCATCTGTGCAATTTTTTAAAATTATAAAATATTTATTTTACTAACATTTAAAAAATGTTATATTTATATTTTAAAAAATTATAAGTTTTTAGTCTATCTCAATAAAGTACCATTCAACCTCTCTCTCTCTCTCTCTTTGCATTGTTATAGTGAAGTTGAATAAAAATTATTTAAAAAATATTATATTACAATAACATTATGGGTACCATTCATTATTGAAACAACATAAAAAGAAATCATATGAAACAAGATAAAATGCTAGCTATAACAGGAATAAACAATATATTGAAAGAACTTTCACTCAAATATATCTGAACAATCTCATTTTAACTTGTCATCAACTATAGGAAATGAGTTCATGAAACTATACTTACAGAAAACAAAGCAGATCGGTCATAAGATTCTTTCAATGACATTTCTTTCACTAAAGGTACAAACTTTTTCGATTCAACATCAAATTTCATCATACAGTAAGGAATAGTACCACATAGGTAATCACCAAAGAATTGTATTCTCTTCATTCTAAGCACATTCTTAGCTTTTTCCTAAATGTGAATAATTTTTAATTATTTGACCAAAGTATTTTGAAAATTTAAAAGACAATAGTAATAATACAAATGGCATGAATACATAAAAATAATCTCTAACTTTCTTCTCTGTTTGATGCAATGAAAAAATAAATCAAGGAAGATTCATTTTTATAAAAAGGGAAGTATTTGTAACATTTATTAACTGGGAGCATATACTTTCTTTAACCCTTATTAAATATTACTAACAGAAAATTTGTGAAATTTTCTTTAAAAGTGATTTCAAGCATGATATTCAATTTTTAAACAACTATATTTATTAATAGAAAGAAGTATCTGCAAATATAAATAAAAAAATTACACCTTACACTATTCCTATGAATGCATATATCTCAATATACCAATTCTAAATTAAAGGATTTTGAATGGCTTAAAACATTTGTTGATTAAAAAAGGAAGAAACAAAAAATAATATCTGACATTTTTTTTTGCTACTTTTAATACTGATTTGAAAAATAAACTATATGTTCTATCATTGTGATTAATATTCTTTTAATTACTGAAAAGTAAACAAAACAAACAAATAATGAATAATTATGATTCCATTCTTGTTATTTAAAATTACCATTCAAATCAACTTTGATAAAAATAATAGAAAGCAATCAAAATTCTTTAACCTCTTTATTTACTAAATTATTTCAAAATAAATGTATCATTATTTTTCTACATTAGATATTTTGTTCAGAAAGAGGAAAAAAACTTTTAAAACTAATTAAAATAATTTAAAATTAATGATGAAAGATTTTAAATCTCTATCTTTAGGTAATATCTAACACATGTTATTGGAGCTATGATTTTCATGTTCTTTTAAATTTAATTTTAAAAAAAGTCATATTACATAAATACCATAAGTACTTTTATGAAAAAGATTATAAAGAGGTA
>JAOUZG010032859.1:0-16459 GCA_026289955.1 Argiope argentata | reverse complement strand
ACCTATAATTCCTTTATCAGAATAAATTTGCTTTTATATAAAAAAATCAAGATTCAAAATAAATCTAAACAAGCAACTATATTTTATACTTCAGTTTATTCAACTAGACAAATGAATATGCAAAACTGAAATATTACAATGATAATTAGCTTTCAATATTCTAATGCCTAATGGAATGGTAAACTTAATGCCTAATGGAATGGTAAAATAATATTTAAAGCAAGCAGCTTTCAGAAGTAACATCTTTTAAATTGAAAATAAGGATACAATAATTCGAATTAAAAAAAACTTTATCAAGAAAATTAATAGAAACAGAAAAATTCACATAGAAACATTTTCATATTTGAAAGTGCAACTATTTTCATTTAAAGGAAATAAGTTCTCAGGAAGAATTAGATCACAAACATAATTAATGAGAGTTGGATATCTCAAATTAAGAAAATCAGTAATGGGGATGCTGAATATTGGGAAAACCGAATAGTTTTATCATAATATTATATTTATAATACCTCTAAGAACCAACAGCAAATATATAAATTCAAAACAAAGATTTGCAATTCCATGATCATTAAATTTATCATTACAATTAGCTGGAGAGGGAGGATTTAATATTTATTTAAATATTCTCATAAAAAATCCTTTTTGCACAGTAAATATTTCTTCAATTTAAATGACAGAAATACGTAAGATTGAAATATATATAAGTTTACCAAATTCATACAATTCCACTTAAGGATGAAATACCTTATCAAATGGTGGATCAGCATATGCTGGATCATGCAATGCTTCCAAGAGAGGCACGAAACCAGCAAAAGTAATATCTTCTTCCAAAACTAAAGATTCCAATTCTAAAATACAAAAAATAATAAATAAATAATCTCATTTATTTTTAAATTTCTTGGATAAAAATAAGGAAAAAAATAATAAAAAATGGAACTAACCTGTAGTTTTTTTGTTGACTAAATCTACTTCTTCTAAAATATTTACAAGACTCAACTTACCTGAGACTTTTTTATCATAAATAGCTGGCTCAGATAAGTCTATTTCTTGTAAAATGGTTAGAAGGTTAGCAAAAGATATCCAAACATCTTTATTTGGTCTGTAAAAAGTTATAAATATTAGAGTAAGTCCACCATATTAATTTTCAAGTAAAAAAAACTCTCTCAAAATATACCATTCTACATTAAAATACTTTTTTTTTTTAATATTTCAATCTTAAAAAAAGCCAATGACAACTGAAACTGTCAGTACAGGAAAAAAAACACTTGCTGTTTCTTTATGCCTGGTTATGTTAAATGCCCTTTTTTTATTTAAGGGAAAGGAAACTTTCTATAATTAAAATTTCAATGGAATACATAAAATTAATTGGTTTTCTATACCTTTCATTTTAAGTATAAAAAAGAAT
This sequence comes from Argiope argentata, assembly GCA_026289955.1. Lineage (NCBI taxonomy): Eukaryota > Metazoa > Arthropoda > Arachnida > Araneae > Araneidae > Argiope > Argiope argentata. The sequence continues at coordinate 15,054 of JAOUZG010032859.1, read as the reverse complement.
ATTACCAATTAAAGAATGAAAATGAAAACATTTATATTCATTTATATTATATATATATATATATATATATATATATATATATATATATATATATATATATATATATATATATAATGACTAAAAAGTATTTAAATAAAGCCATTCAAAAAATGAACAGTTCAAAATATTGAAACAAAAAAACCACAGTTAAAATTATTGAAATAATTAGTATTTTTATGCATGGAAGACCTAGGAAACCCGAAATTTTATTTAATAGCAAAAATTTCTTATGTTAGTTTGCATTTTAATAATTATAAATTTCTCACAAGAAATCATGTTAATTTGATGTAAGTTGAAAAATAAAATTAAATTAATGTGAACCAAAATTGCATTCCAAAATACATTCTTCTCTCTTGCAGCACACTCAGATATTTGCAAGCAGTTTGAATGTTATTAAGATAATGGAAAATAAGGTATGAAAAATTTTTGAGTACTATACCTCATATTCAATCTTTCTAAAAGAACTGAGGATGGAGGAGCCCACAAACATTTCTGGCAAGACATCCAGTCAGTCCATATATTCACAGCTGGCAAAAGATGAGTCATGTCATCACAAATAATCTTTGTTTCAGTTGATGACTTATGAGAAATGTGAAGAAAGACACAACGATCCATCAATAGAGACATCATAACCATACTGGTGTAGAGAGCTTGCTCTTGAAGTAGAGAGCATCCACCATGTTCACGACCATTTTCTGTCAATAGTATCACATTTTTAGGAAAAAGCAGTTACAAATGGGAGAAAATAATATATCTATAGATTAAATATTAATCCATTAATTTTTCCCCATTTACCTTTTTGTGAAGAGTGTGAGACGGAAAATATGTTAATGGCCAAAAGTTGCAATATTCGAGTTGAAGTAAGTGGCAATGGAGATCTTTGAAGCAAGCAATTAAATTCTTTCAACATCGTTTTGAAAACATCAGGGAAAGTTTCCATTCTGTTTAAAATAATCACAAAATATTAAATTAAAAATATACAACTATAAACTTTTAAAATTATTTTTTAAAAACTGTAATTCTATACGCAATTTGTTGCTTTCTTCATAAAATAGGGCTATTTAAACTATGGACCCAAACTAAATGGTAACATGAAAACTTTAATTATGTATGTTTTTACTTAATTCTTTATTGTTAGTGATGAACAAATATCCATTTAGATCAGAGAAAGATTTATCAAATATATAAATTATATGTACTTTCTATAAATTTATATATATTTAATTAATAGTTGATTTATTTTTACATTTAAAAGTTAGATACACAAATCTTCTAAAAGGTTTAAATTAAGAAGTATTTCAATACAACTGCAGAACTTTTCTTTACTTAATAAAAGATTTAAGGTTGAGAAATATATGATTTATTTTTAATCAGGGATTAAATAGACTTCCAAAATATTGTTATTCAATAAAAAAATAAATATGCATAAATACACTTTTATATTTAAAAAAAAAAAAATTGAAGTTAATAAACATGCAAGTACTACAAATTGCCGTATTCTAACATTTAAAATTGTTTAATTAAAAAAACAATATATCACAAGATAAGTAATATGTACTTACCCAACTTTGGTAAAAAGCTTCCCATGCACATGTAAAAAACTTGTAATGAATCTTTTATTTAACTGTAAAAAACAAATAAGTATAAATTAATAATTTTAGTTTAGAATTATAAAGAAGACTTTAATTTTAAACAGAGTATATAATTCTATTTACATCAGTATCAGATAAATTTGTTAAATCAGCAGAATCAAAACTTGTGTCAGCAGGATGCTGACTACTTGATCCATCTCTCTTGATCCAAATTTCATATCGGTCACTGGAGTCATCTTCTGGGTCATTTGTTTCTTCCACTTTTTCTTTCTTTCTATTTTTTTCATATTGTTCATACTGAAAAAAAAAAAAAAAAAAAAAAAAAAAAAAACCTTGAAATATTTACCAACTATCATGATAAATGAAAGGTGATATTACTGTGAATGAAGAAAGATAATTTTATTAAATTTGCTATGTTTATTTATCAATAAATAAACATAGCAAATAAGAAAAACAAGAAAAAAATTCGATCCTTTAGTAATGTACTAACAAACTAGCTTTTAAAAAAATTATGAACATTTTGGAATTAATTGTTGTACTTTCTATGGTGTATTAAAATTGAATATCTTCCCAATTTCAATGCATAAATAACTCCACTTATAATGGCAAAAATAATTTAATTAATTGGTTAATGTACGATTAAACCTAGAAAACATTATAATAGTGAAGAAAATGCAATCATACAAAATTTCAAAACAGCACAAATGTAAAATTCAACCTTCACAAACAAAAAAGAAGTCAGGAGTAATAAATGTGCATATGAAGAGTATTCAAGATAGAAATACTTCTTTATGATGAAATAATCGCATATGGTTTCACAGCATTAAAAGAGTATAGCTTTTGAGATTAGTTACTCGGTTGATTTCTAAAAGATAATCCATCTTTTGTTCTTTTGGAAATCAAAATTTTCACTAACAATTTATGCTGAAACAGAATGGATTAGAATAAGAGATTCATTCATGCTATTAATATATGATTTCTAACATGCTTCCTCAACATTGTACTTATCAAAAAAAAAAAAAAAAGGGAAAAGCTGTTAAGCAAGCAAAGTTTTACATAGTGATATGCATAAAACAGTCCATCGGTAGATAGGTATGGTGTGAGAGTGACAGAAAGCTTGGGTGTAATCTTCTATATGAGCACAACATTTACATAACTAATAGTAATCTCTTTCACCATAAATCATTATTTTTTGATTAATTTAAATCCAAATGCCCAGTCTACTCAATTCTCTCTTTTTAAAAAAGTATTTTGCAAAAGTGAATATCATATTTTATATTATAATTGTAAAATGCAATATTAAAAAAATTAACAAACAAACTTTTTTACAATTATACCTAATTGTATAATTTTTAAAAACTAGGCATGGAGGAAATAATGTAACAAATATGATGAAAAAATATTCATATAACTTGACAAATTTGTAAAACTATATTTTTTTACTATAATATCAGAAGTGATTTCTTTAACTTAATATAAATTTCATTAATAATGCTTTAAACTCTACATCAATAAAAAATTAGAAGAATATGGAGCAACCATATTCAAACTAAGAAATTATTGAATATTGTTACATTTTACTATTAATAGATTCTAAAATATGATCGAATGATTGAGAACAAAAAGATAGCATATTAATTTCATTAATTTTACAATTTTTTTATATAAAGCAGTTCTTAAAAGAATAACATATTTCAATTTTTCCATTTATATGACTTAATCGCATGGTAAATAATTTTTTAAAGACATTCACAGTTTGTTTGTTAAAATATATTTATGCATACACATAGTATATAATGAATAAATAGAATCGTATATAAGAAATTATGATTAAATTTATTGTATCAGATTAAGTAGAATAAACAGTATTTACCTTCTTTCTAGCTTCCTCAAACAAAGACAGTAGGCTTTCTTTAGCGGAAAGAATAGGATTACTAGCAGCTAAACTTCTCATATAATAATAAACTGCATCCAATTTTCTTCTCTAAAGATGACAAAAAATAAATAAATAAATAAATAATAACATTATTAAGCTTGGTAATATTTTATCTTGAAATTAACATTTTTTATGTTCATTCCATTCTAAGCTTAACTAGGAACTCTTGTGTGAATAAAATATATAAAATAGTGTATTTTATCAAATTATATTCTATTTTGGATATTTATACAACATGTATTTTGGATAAATTCAGTCAAAGTGGTAAATGTTACAATACATGTTGAATCAATACCATTTTAAACAAGATAATTTAAATATTATTTAATTAATATAATACTTATTCAATATAGCAATTCAGTTCACAAGTCTAAATGCTTACAAGTTTATTTAAAGTTATACTTACTGTATTATTAGCAAGGATGGCTAATTGATGATAAGGTCTGCCATTTTTTGGTGCTATTTGTTGAGCCTTCAGATACAAGCTAATAAAAAGGGGAAGAATCAAAATAATGCTCTCATAAATCTAATATACTTGTGATTTATATTTCTGAGATTAGTTTCAAAATTTTAAAGAAAAATACGAGACACAATAGCAACATTCCGATAAAATAACATGCTTACTCAAACTCAAAGCTGTGTAGTACATAAATATACTAAAAATATGATAAAGAATAACTTTTAAAAATTCCATTATGTAATAGACAATACAACCTTATTATTTTCATAATAGGTTTAAAAAATTCCTTAATAAATAAATTATAATTATATCATGAAAAACTTTGTATTTTGAAATGTTACAAATTTTTAGCTATTATAAAAAGCAAAGTTCTCATCCCCGCCCTCTTTTCTATATGCATTTAAATTTCAAATTTTACAATTTTAAAAAGGGTCATTCTAAAGAGCTTCTGCGATGCTAATAATGAATTGAAAAGATGGAAGTTGATACTTAAGTTTTGACAAGTTTTCATCTGGAATCAGAATAGTTCAAAAAAATGTAAATAAAATGCTAATAGAAATAAAATACTAAATTAAAGCTTTAATGAATGAAAAAAATTTTTAATGTCAGGTAAGAATTACTCTAATACTATTTCAAATAAAGTATTTAAAATAATGAGAGTTGTTATATGCATTTGAAATTTCATTCTATAAGAGTAAAAAAAATAATAATAAGTAGCAATTGATGTTTTACAACTGAGATCAATATTAAAAAATATATATGATAAGAAATACAAATAAAATATTATGGGAAAAAAATATGGCATTCAACAATGCAAATGAAAATACAATTAATGAATACTCTGTGAAATAAGTTTCATAGTCAAAATGAAAACAATTTAACTTAATGGGACTTCTATAGTCCTAAAATCAGCAGTATTATAAAAGTAATTTTAACTTCACTCCAATTTATGCTATCATTGAAAATACAAGCACAAGTTATAGAAAATAGCACATTTTTCACCAAAAGTTCATAACAAAGAAATCCTTAAATTTTTGTATAAAATAAATGTCAAGTCATATAAAAAGCAATTATTCTATAAATATAGTTAATGACAAAAACTGTGTGCACAAAATAAAGTGTATAGTCTAAATAAATAATATAAATATATAAAAAAATCACTCACAGCAAATAACCCATGTTACTAGAATTTCAATAATATACATTTCTTGCTTGTGGCATTTTATCATGTAATCAAGGACAGAATTCAATAACTCCTTTTAACATACTTTAATGTAACATTTCCCCTTAATATTTCAACCTAATCTCTTTTCATTTTTTGATATAATTAAAATTTATTACATTTTAAAATTAAAAACCACAAATAATAAATATTATATATATTAGTTTAAAATAATAATGAATGAAATTTTTGAAGAGAAAGAACAATGAATTATAAATATCATGTTTCTAGTAATTTCATGAGTATCAAAGGCCTCTTAAATTAATTGATCACAGAATTTACAAATGATGAATATCCAAGCTTATGAATGTCAATTATAATCAAAAGTTATGAATTTACTAATAGGAAATAATTTAATAATTTACAAATAATCTATATTTCTACTATTTTACATTTACTTTCATAAAGCATACAATAAAAGTAGAAATTTTATCATATGGTTAAAATAGAAAAACATGATTTCTATTATTTCTTTTATTTAAAAATTGAAAGCCTTTTAAAAAGCTATATAAAGATTTCTAAGCTTTTTTTTTTTCACAATTTTTAAATATAATGATATGATATGCTATTAAGAGAAAAAAATTGGTTACAAAAACAGTTGTAAATAAAATGTCCATTTAGATTAAAATAACTAATTTTCTCCTTTAATTAATTAAATAAAACAAAAAATATTTAAATTTTAAATATATATATATATATATATATATATATATATATATATTATAAAGAAAAAAAAATAAAGAATTTAATATTTCAATAATTTATTGGCTATGAATGTTTCAGAAAAATGATTATTCATACTTTCATCACAATCTACAGTTTATAGCAATATGAAGAGCACAAAAATAACTTTTTTTTCAACATTCATAAAGAATGTTAAACCTGAATATACAGAAATCACCATGTACAGAAAATGTCATTAGAACAAGATTTTAAAAAAGTTTCCCCTTCCTCACCATTCTCTAATTCTGCAAATACACTAATACAATATTTAGTGCAGATTTAGCAATTGTAAATTTTAAAAAAAGCACTATTTGCCTCAAAATTTTCAAGTTTATAGGAAAAGTTAATCCTTCATTTTAATAAAATTTTATGGTAGGAGTTCAAATGAGGAAGAAAAAATTAAGGTCTCAAACAGAAAAAGGGGTCTTCCTAGAATTCTAAAACAAAACCCCCAAATTTCTTCTTTGAGATCCTAAAAAGATTTTGACATTTAGGGTTTTTTCATTCATTGCTTAACAACTCTTAAAGATATCATAAACAATAAATGCAGTTCGATAGGTTTTATGAAAATAGAATATATATATATATATATATAAAGATTTTTTGAGATACATTGTCAGTTTGAATACAATTTTTAATCAGTTTTCACAATATTTTTTTTACAATTTTTTTTCCAGTTATTATTAGTATAATTGATAGACAATTGTTCCTATTGCTAACAAAGTCATGTAGAATGTTTCACTTAAGTTTAAAAAATTCTACACACTTCAAATTGGAACCTGTTGCAAGTACTCTATGCATGATTTATTTTACTTTATGTATTTAGTTCAAAAACAAACAAAATAGAATATGGGACAATCCTGAAAACTGAGCATGATTTTAACAGAAAATATATCTTGTGGCTTTGCTAAAGGCAGGGAAAGAAATTTAATAATTTTCCTAGAAATTTAATAATTTGAGTTCCATAAACGTAAAAAATCAAATAGGAAGAAGCAAAACAAAATGTGTCGCTTAGAATTTAAAAACATGAGGGAAAGAATTTAGAATTTATAAATATTATTAAAAGTCAGCTATGTTACCTTCTTGCTGTTCCATAATTAGTAGTCTGTGATACTTGCTCTTTGTACCTTGCTAGATCTCCTAAATAAATCAGACTTTTCTGAACACTAATTAAAACACATCTCAACTGGTCAGGCAGACAAGCTGTACTGATATTTTTTAACTCCAGAATCTTATTCAGCTTAAAACCATGGGTTTCTTGCTGCTTTTCAAGTAAATTTTCATAGAACATAGTTCCCTATAAGAAATAAATGGCATTTAAATAATATTAATAATAATTATGACAATAAAAATAATTGTACATTTAATATAACACTTCAGGAATATGTTATACATAAAGCAATTCGACAAAAAGAAAGTATTAACTATCATATAAAACATCTTTAATATCATCCCTTTTTCTAACTCAATGCAAAGCCTAGAGTAGTGAATAAGGCATTAAGTAAAGTGAAATGATTTTTTTAAACTAACTTTTGACATATTCCAGTTTACATTAAAATATGCCGTTTGCAGAAAATTTAAGTTTAAAAAAATTATAAAATCATGTGTTTCCTAATGATAAGCAGACAGCTACCATGAGAGTTGCCTACCACAATAATTATAATCAAATTACAGAAACAAATATTTCAGAGCTCTAGATAATATTAGCCAGATATTGTATCAAATTAAATTCTTTTTTTAAATCACTTACCAAAAATTACAAAAAAATTAAGATGGCATCATTCTTAAAACAAGTATTGTATACAAAGAGATACTGTAAATTTTTAAATAGTAATCTATCAATTTAAAAGAATAAATTTTTTTAATCATTTCTGCAATAATGTAATTTTTATTAAATTTCATTCCAATGCTTCCATTTGTTATTTTGACATATTTTATTGCAAAGACTTTATAATTCTTCTATAAAATATTTGTTTTTTAATTACTTCTAAACTAAATAAATAGAAAATTATGAAAGCAAATGAGCTTCTCAAAGAAGAAAAATTGGAAATTTATACTAGCTTTTAAATCTTTCCAGACTTTGTCTGATGGCAGCTTGGTGCATGTGTAATGAGAAATCTAATTAAAATTTCGTTGCCTTATCTTAAGCATAGCAACAGACGTTTTGTACTGTTTAGCCCACCCGATTAACTTTTTATACAATTCAATTTTTGTTGATTTCAAAACACTAGATGGTAGCTACACTTCTTTTTAATCGTATTTTCAATGTACATAGACTTTATAAGAAGATTCAGAGCTGGATCATTCCCAAAATAAATTTTCTTCTGAAACTAATAGAGACCCCAATTTAGAATTACTGTCACTAACAGAAGATTTGCAAAATATAGCATCATCACCTTTCTTTTCCTTTAAAGTTCTTGGATTTATATATTTAATTAATTCATAAACTTATGCAAAAAATTAATTTTATAAGTAAAATTTTCTTTCTTTTTTAATTAAAAATGACAAAAGATGCAGTCTTGTTTAAGAAATACTTATTAAAATAAACACAGAAAAACCTGACCTTTTTAAAACCCAGAATCCTGAGATGAGAATAAGCTAAATAAATTGAAACTAAAGTAGGGGTTTGTGCAAAAAATAATAGGGTTATTAAAGAATTTAGCAAATTTTTTTAAACAATATCAACAAAATGTGCAATTAACACATTCTTTGATCCTCTTATAATCAGTAATAAACAATGTTATTATTGTTTCTTATGGCACATGCTCACTGACGCAGTCAGATTTTAAGCCAAGGGGGTGTCTCTTATTTTAGTAGTGTCAACTAGCTAGTACATCTTAGCTATTCACACAACACATTCACCTGCACAGCCCCTTTTTAGGATGGGGGAGGGGGTCACACATCTTGCAGATAGAACAACCATGCCTGAACAGGTTACCCAGATCAAAGAGAAGATGTGCTACCCCTGTGTCAGGACGTCGGCGTAATAAACAATATAAATATTTCTAAATAGTCTAGAAACAAATGTCTTTATTATTCATAAGAAATCAAAACAGCTAACTAATGTCAAATAAATGTAATTTTCAAAAATTCAGTTTCATGTCATTTTACCAATTTTCAGTTTCATATCACTTTATAACTATGAGTGAAAAATTTATTTTCATATAAGTGCACAGTGAATATTACCAATTTTGCAATTAATTTTAAATAATTCACTTACTTATTAATAAATTTTTACTTACTACACTTCTAATTCAAAAGAGTTTCTTTCTTTTTTTTTTAGCAAGGATATAGTAAACATATTCAATTTTGAATTAATCATTACATTTCCAGTATTCATCACATTTAAAGAAACACAAAAATATTATTAAAAATTAAAAACTTTATCTTCTAAAAAAATATAATTCACAAAACTATTGTTAATAAAAAATTTATTTTTTTATCTTCTAAAATAATATAATTTATAAGAAAAATCTCAAATTTATAGCAAAGAAATCAGCATTTAATAACTATAAAACATACTAGGAAAAAATTACCAGAGGATTATTTTTGCTAAATTAAATCATAATTACCTCTATGATAAAATTCATAAGGATTTCTTTTATGCTATTGGTATTTTCAGTTTTATCTTCAAGTTTTTTCCGAAGGGATTCAATAATCTGATGATAAACAGTTTTCCACAGACCATGCTCTGGATTATTTTCTGCACAGTATTTTGGATCAGCTAGAATGATATTCTCATACCTGAGTGATAACTTGTACCTAAATAAAAATTAAACACATGTTTCAAATCAGTCTAATCTCACTATTACTTACTCTAATACAGATTGTCAAAATATTACAAATATGTGAATAGTCAATTTCATTTGTGGGCAATTTAGTTTTAAAACTTGACATTGTAAATAAAAATTAAAAAAATAAATGCATAATTAATTTTATGAACAGTAATAGTTAAATTAATCCTTTGATTTATAAGATATATATAATCACAAAGAAAATTCATTCCCCATCTTGGCATTCAGGTGATCAAAAGGCTGGACCAATGAAAAGAATAAGATCAATCATAATAGTCAACATATAATAGTAGCACAGAATCCAGAGATATATAAATTAAATTTTCTCACCTTAAATAAAGTAATACATGCAATTGTTTCAATCTATTAGATTCAATGGAACACAAAGTAACATCTGTATTTATATAATAAAAAAATCAACAATTTCTAAATTTTATTAATGATTTTGAATTTAAATCATGACTTAGAATCAGCAAAAATGATCTTTCATTCTATAAGCAGCAAAACATAAAATTAATCCATTAATCTATATCTGATTATACTATTCATTCACTTTTTCAATAGAAAAAACAATATTAAGGACTTAAATAAAAAAAACTTTACCTGCAACTTTTGATAGCACTCAAATTCGGTTCAGAGAACCCTTTACTTAATAATCCAGTAAGTTCTTTTTCAAGAAATATTATTTCACGTAAGTTTCTCTCAACAATTGGTTTTAATCTACATAAAGAAAATTTAAATACATATTATTCAATAAAAAACATTATATAAAATAAATGTTAAATCAAAGAAATCATATAATTTTTATAATTTCATTAAAAAGAATTTTCCAAAAAATCAGCTTAAAACAAACATACTTAGTTCACTTGTCAATTAGCTCAACAAAATTGGCAATATAAATTTGGGAATAAAATATCATTACTTTATAGCAACAATAAAATATATGCCATAGCAACAAGCAAAGAATAATTATAAAGAAAGCAAGATATTATGATTTTCGCATCATCAAGTTGCAGTATTTTTATATATTTTCATTAATACACCAATGAGTAAAAAAATCTTCATTCCTGTATGAAGACAATATCAAATACAGAAAATATAATTCATGTAATAAAATATACAATTAATTTTAGAAAGATAAAAATCAATATACTTTTTCTTCCCAGTTTCTTCATTATAGCATCCATGAGATCGAGAAAATGGAGTAGTGGGTACTGGACAATGCACTGGTGGAGGTATAGTTTCATTTTCTACATATGCATGACTAGAATTATTCACTGTGGGGAAGTTCGAATTTAAAAAACGAAACTGGGCATTTGCTGCAGGCTGTGGAGGTGGAATATAACCCATATTTTGAACAGGATCAGGCACATAATTTAAAGAATCAGGTACGTAATAGGAAGAACCCAATCTTTCATAAGGCATGTGTGAAGGTGGTACAGGAGCAGGTATGTTAACTATTTCAGGTTTGTTAGGATTATTTGGATCAAACAATTGCTTATGAATAAACTTTGGAGCTTCTGAAAACAATTTCGGAGGATAAAAATTATGCTCAAAAATTTCTGGTTGAGTTTCATGAATATCATACTGTGTAGGTAGTTTTATGATGCCTCCACTATGTCCAGTAGAATTATGCTTAATTACTTCAGTCTCTTGTGCCTTACTTTTTTGGAACCTGGGAGGGAGAACTTGTTCTTTTTCATATTTCTTTCTATCTAATTTAGATTTATTCTCTACAAAATGATTATTTTCAGATTTATTAGAATGACTACTATTGGGAGAGAGAATATTGGTATCCAGATTTCTCATTGATTTGTCAGATATATTATTGTTAGAAGACTTTATAGATGAAGCAAAAGAAATATTTTTATCTGATTTTTGTTCATTCCGTCGTTCAGATTTCATTTGATTAATGAAATCATTATCTGACTTCTTTATCTTTTGAAGTGATTCTCTGCTTCGAGCTTGAGAGTTTTCTCTGACTTCCTTCTGGTGGTCATTTCTTCTACTCCTCAGTTTCCTTGAATGTTCACTGGAATTTTCATTCCTTTGGACTCTATTCTTAGTAATCACAGTATCAGGGCCATCAGAGTGATTTTTCCACAAATCATCTTCTGGTGTAGATCTAGGATTTGTGGATAAATCAGATTCTTCCATTAAATCAGCCCAAGATCCAGTATGGGAAGGCCCAATAGAATTTGAGCTCTTTGATAACAAATGGTTACGCAAATCCTTTTTATTCTCTTTTGGAGAGCGCCTATTTTTTGTTTCCAAATTATCTTTGATATTTGAACAATTTGATTGCTTCTGTCGTGTCTCAATGTTATTCCCTTTTATAGTTTCATGCTTTAAATTTTTCTTTCTCTCTTCTTCTTGTTGTTGAGCCACAACTTTGGCTTTTGGAACATAAACTTGCATAGTTGGACGTCGGTTTTTCCCAGTTCCACAAGATTTGACGGAATCTGGAGTTATCGAATCTCTTTCTAACTTTGGAGATATATTTTCTGAAATACTAAAAGTACTTTTTACATTATCAAGAGGAGCTTCCTTCCCATTTTTGATATCATTGTCATCATTCTTTATGTTTTTACTGGTCAACCCCATCTTTGGACGATAAATTTCTTGTTCAGGTTTTTTACGTTCCTTACGAGATGAGGCATTCATTTTTTTCCCATTTAAATTATTCGGAGTTGAGGAGTTTCTACCTATAAAGAATAAAAATGGATTTTAATAATCCTCAAAGTTTTAGATTTGACTGCAGTCGATTCATAATATCTAGCAAGGAAAAAGCAAAACATAAACAAATATGCTAATATTTACTTTATTCATTATGAATATCTCTTTATATAATATATAAAGATCATAAAATTGAAAATAACAGAATTTTTAATCTTATGATATTACGGTTATATAAATTTAAAATTCAATACTTTTTATAATGTTTATACTTAAAAACTTGTCTAATAATAATAATGCCTTTATTTACTGCTAACCAAATCAAATTTGATTTTATTAATGTGTAAGCTAATAATAATAATAAATATGTATATGGTTGTTATTTCTCACTCAACAGATCTGATTACTAGATCTACTGCTGTCAAAGTATAATAAAACATATTTTGAGGAGTTAGGAATCTAAGTGTGTATGAATATTTTTAGATGAAAATTCTTTAGCATTTATTTTGGAAATATAGGCTGTTTTAAAAACTTTTTTAAAAATCCTGACAATTTTAATAAATTTTTTAATGATTTTTTCATATAATTACAGCAATAATTTTCATTAATATAATTAAATCTAATTTTGTTCCATTTTATCACTTAATATTTTTCTACTATAAAATATTATACTCTGAGGTCAATTTTCTTTGATATATCAACTATTTCACTATTAATCATTATTCCACAAATAAACTATGATTGAAATTTTTGCTTTATAACATACGGTACACTTTTTAAATTAATATTTCTCAATTCAAGCACATGGTATTTGCCAATTTAAGTGATTTCCCTTGATTATTTTTATTTCTTGAATTTTTCCATAATTAAATTAATAGCTAAAATATTATAATAAACATTAATAAAATGAAATATTATGAAAAATATTTGTTGTTTTAAAACATATAATTAAATTTATTTTTTATTATATTTTATTAATAAATCGTATAATCATGATATTTCCAAATCATCTCAATAAAAATCAACACACCTATTTCATAAAATAAGCAGGATGCAATTTATTTATTTTTTTGCTACCTTTTTAACTTAATTTTTTAGTGTAAAATTTGATCATTTACCAGCAATTCAGAAGACTTAAAAATAAAATACTTATAAATAAATCATTCTTGCATAATATATAATTGCAAGTAATATAGGAAGAATTCCCATATGAATAATTAGGCAATTAATATTGCACATGAACAATTTAGTCATTAAAAGAACTAATAAATAATAACAAATTTCAATATCAGTAAAAAAGTTATCTCTCACTTTATTTATGTTTGCAAATTTAATAAATTGATTAATTATATTCAAGAAAAAATGAAAATAATAAGTGAAATTGCTTTATTTATAGAGAAGAATTCCATCAAAGCTTTATTGCAGGTAGAGAATTGGATAGCTAATGATAATATATCTAGAAGCTATCTGCATTCATATTAAATAAAATTTGAAAATCATTACAATGGTTGTGGTTGGGGGAGGGGAGGAGTCTATCAAAGTCTCCCCCCAAAATTAATAAGTAAATGTATAAGAATGTAGTGTTTTTGAGATTCATGTCAAAAATAAAAGGTGCTAGGAGCCTTATCTAGAAATTATAGGTTTTTATATAAAATAAAAATGAGTAACTCAGAATAATAGTTTGGGATAAGTTTTTTGGTTTTATTAATTATTTTAAATACATACAAGAGACTTTTACATAATGAATTTACTTTCACACAAAAATTTTTACCAGCAGTATAATTGTATTTTCAAAAGTTTCCATCAGATAAAAATTTTTTAGTAATAGAACTACTTTTACAATTTCAATTCAGAATTTTAATATCAATTTAGTTTGAAAATTAATTAACTGAGTTAATACTTAGAGTACTCATAAAAAGAATTACTGTCTTCATCCATTTTATTGGAAGGATTTTATATACTTACAGTTCACTTTTTAAATTATTTAACAGATATATTAAAAGATAGTGATTAATCATTTCCAATTTCAAAACATTTTAAACTATGTTGACATAATTTAAAATCTTCTGCAATGCACGAAAAAGTAAATAACCTGTATCAATAAAAAAATTTACAGTTAATTAAACCTTTTTACTCAACATGCGCAAGTTTAAATGCATAAACTTGTATTGTGTTAATTTATCCAAAATGGCTTTTAATGAATTTTCTAATGTTTTTTGGATTTAAGCTAAAATTTTATTCATTATTTTGTATGCAAAATGCTCATAAAATTACATGTAGCGCTATTGTAATACTGTCAATTTGAAAACATTAAAATTATTAATTAACATAAAAAAGATTTTATTAACCTAATAGAACTTTATTTATATTTAAATACAGGAAACGAGATCTTAATATAAGATCAAAAACTATAAAGGTTACATAACTTTTCTTTTATTCAAAAATGGATATACATATTAAATTAGAATTTAAACAAAAACAAATGGTTTTTCGTTCATCAAATAATAAGTTAATATATCAAATATTTAAAAATATATTTAATTTTTTATGTATAAATTTTTAAAAAATTCATATAAAAAATTTAATATGTAATCTTTAATAAGATTTCTGTT
>JAOUZG010032856.1:0-12291 GCA_026289955.1 Argiope argentata | reverse complement strand
AAAAAAAGTTTAGCTGGAATAAAAAAAAATCTTAAAGATCTAAAAGGAGCTTAACTGGAAATTTTTTGAAGTATACTTTGATTTCATATTAAAAAGAGTAAGGATATCGAGCGTTGGGCTTGACAATTATGCTAAAATATTTCGCAGAAATTCTCAATTTGCTATAAAACAATACAATGCAATAAACTCATTTTCTAATAATGAAAATTGCTAAAATGCTCTGCAATGTATCAATGACTTTTATTTTTCTTTTCTTTAAAAAAAGGCTATTTTCATGCAATATGGTGTCCAAATGCATGTTCCAAAATTAATAAAAGTTTGATATGTTTGATGCTGAAAATGTATGCATTTGATTGCATATATCCTTATATAATATATTAATTTAAATATCGTAGACATTACATTGTGAGTGTACTTGAAATGCTTATTTTAAGAACTAACTCTATAATGTAAAAAGTTATATGTAATTTAAAACCATTTAACTAATGTTAGTAAATAAGTAATTTTAAGGAAATGTAGATCTTAATTGTTTGAAATTGGTATTTGTTAATATAAAGGCTACTATTTTTCGAAAATTGCTGAATCAAAAATTTTAATAATAGTGTAAAAAATCATAAGATAATGACTGCTGGTGTATTTCATGTACCTGTCAAAAAAAAACTCTGTCCAAACTGGCTGTGACTGATTGCTGTTCAAGAATTGGAAAGTATGCAATCTCAGGTGAAATTTCTTAATGTAATTTTCCATCGAGATTCGTTCTTCACAAACCATATTGAAAGTACTGACTTGCAAGAAATCTAGACTGGATTGTGTCAAATTCGTAACGTAATTGTAACAAGTATTGTGAAGAAAAATCGAAATCCAAGTCCAAGGCTCAGGCAGAAAAAAACCCTAAGCAGAATAACAAAACTCAATAAAAACCAATAGTCCTGATTATGGGCTTCCTCTTATTAAACTTGCTGTTATATACAGAACACATTTTATAAATTCGATTCTCATCTTACCATGCAAGCCAGCCCTTGAACTGAAGTCCAGGAAGTACTGAATGTTTTCGGATAAAGGCCTCTTCTTATATATCTATGCAGTTGTCATATAGAATCTCTTCTCTGGATTATAAACAGAAAATGTCTGCCAAAAGAACCTATCACTGAAATGAGGCTTCGGTAATCACATAGGCTACTAGAAAGTGCTTGATGCTTTTGAATAAAGGTATCTACTTGAGTATCAAGCATTTATATCGTAGGAGATATCTCCTGTGTTCGGGGAATGTAAATAGAAAGACTGACAGATCATCCTTCACTGAACTGAACCCCTATAGTTATATATACTGCTAGAAAGTGTTGGGTGTTTTCGAATACAGCTGCTACTCACATACAATTATGTCATGAATGATTTCTCCTCCTCTTCCTGGACTATGAACTGCAAAATATGCTTGTGCTTGGAAATGCTTCCTTGAACAACCTCCCATTAAACTGAAGCCTCTACTATTTCACAAGCTACGAGAAAGTGCTGGATTATTTCGGATAAAGATATCTACTATCCACAAAATATATCATAAATGATATTTCCTCTCCTCTCTGGCCTATCAAGAAGTACCAGTCAAAGGAGCCTCCCGTTGAATTCAAGCCTCGACATAGAAAGTCATAGGCCCTAGAAACTTTTGGATTTCTTTGGAGAAAGATATCCATTCAGTTGTACCATAGAAAACCACTTCTTTCTCTGGATTATAAAAGGAAGCATCTGCCAGGGGAGCCTAACTCCATAAACTGAAGTCTCATCAACCACATTGGCTGCTAGAATGGGCTAAATGCTTTCGAAGCAAGATATCTCCTATCCATACCATTGTGCCCTACATTTTCTCCTTCTCTCATTGGCTGTCATGTCTAACTGCCTGCCAAAGCAGACTTCATTGAATTCAATCCACCGCTGTAGCTTTTGAAGAAAGAGGACTCTTTATGAATGCCTACAAGTTGTACCATAGAGAATCTCTTCTCTTCTTTACTCTCTTGACGGTAAACAAGTAGTGCCTGCCGGGCAGCCTTGCAGATTCTAAATTTAGATTAATATTTCTTTGGAGTTGTACGAAAGCCAACTAAACCAAAAAAATTTCTACGTTAAGAACTTACTATTCGCAATATATGCACCCTGGATCAGTAATCCATCCCACTCACAGACCAGCAAAATCGTCTGCAGATCGAGTATAAAGCAAATAAACTTTTCAAATCATACCTATCAATGGGTGTGGTTAGCTCATGCAGATTAAATTATTGTCGTTAATCGATCTGACAGTAAGAAATAATTATGTCTATGAGAATAAGCAGGTTTAGGGATTATTGTGCCTGCAATGCCTGAATATAAAATGCCTTGTGTATTTATTAGAACATTACCGATCACTTGCTTCTAAACCAATGATACAATCGTTCCATTACTGTGATATGTGTGTTTTAAAGAGGCAAACGTCGTTATGACTGACTGATGTAATAAGGTGCGATACCGTTTTAAACCTTACGTCGCATTAAATGATACTGAACAGCAGGAAATATCTGTTACATCAACAATGTTGAAATTTAAAAACATTAAAGAACTATTCTTTCAGTCGATGTTAGAGTTTCTAACTCAGTAACAACCTTTTTCCTACATTCCAATATTTCTTCAATGAAAAATGACTTTAAAAATTTCAATCCCTTATCAACTAAGCTATTTAGCAACGAGTACAAACGAACTTTCATCAGAATACCATATGGAGATCTACTCATGATGTGATGAGCAGTTCCCCTCATCGGTTGTCTTTTATTGTTGCACTGTGATGATGTCCATCAACTGATCCTAGAGGCTGCTCATATAGAGATTATTTGTGTGAATGCATATAGTGGTTTCTGTTGAATGTATAAAAATAGTTCTTTATTATATTATGATTCTACGGTGGTGCAGCTTTTTTTAAATGTAGCATTTTCCATTGAATAAATAGAATTTTCGTTGAATAAACATTTAAGGCCGGGTAAAATATTGAATATATAATTATAAATTGATGTTGTAGAAAAAATTGAATTATTCCTCATAAAAAGAAAACTGATTGAATTCCTGAAATGGTACTCAAAATTTTGTCATATATTAATTGAACACTTATGTCTAGAAAACTTTTAATACATTTATTGAAACATTGGTGCAAAAAATTCATTAAACAATGTTTATACTTCTAAAATTATAAATATATTTTAGTTGATAAGATTTCCGAGCGAATTTATAAATTATCAATATCATTATATGATATAATTATTAAAAGAAATCATTACTGATAAATAACTAAATTAGAAACATTAAATGTAAAGTTTAATTTTTTATTAATTTATATAATATTTTTTATATTAGAAATATTGGCATATTATTGAAATCTGCTGAGAATTAAAAATACTATATATTAGAAAAATGTATACAAGTTGTTTCAAAAGTAAAAAAGAATAAGCACCTGATTAAGGAAAAAAACTTATTCTATTTTAACCTTAGGTAATTCACTTTTTATTTACAGAGTTACAAATTTATTTAAAAGAAATATTATTGTATTTGGTGTCTCAGTCTGAAAATTTTTTATATTAAAAATGATTAAAAACATAGTGTAAAATCTTAATTTGATTGCTTGAAAGGAACTGCATGAGCCAAATTACTCTGAAAGTAATTACTTCAGGTTTAATTTCTAAATAAATTTGAATATATCAAATTATAAAAACCAGAAAACCACGTATTTTTTATTCAAAAAAATTTCTGTATAATTTGAATTTATAGAATATCTTGAATCTATTTAATATTCTTTAGAGATTTCACTTTCGCTAAATTTTTAAAACATAATTTAAAATTTAATTGGAAGAGGCATTTTTAATTCTCTGTATGCATATGAGTCTACGGATAATTCTTCATTCACATCAAATAAAAAAAAACATCAAATAAAAAATCATGAAATAAAAAAAACTTCATGAAATAAAAAAACTGAAGTTCATGCAGTTCCGGCAACATGTTAAATAGCTGTTTCTGGAATAGTTTATTTTGGAATGCAAGATGTCTTGAAAATTGAAAGATGAAAAATATTTGTATACTATTTAATTTATGTAATTATGAGCATTGTTTGTTAGTATTATGTTGCAGGAAAATGTCAGAATTATAAATTTGTATGATTTTTTTTTGTATATTAAAGGGAGGAAAAAAAAGTAAAAAAATATTAAAAAAAGAAAAAAAGCAATAAAAAATAGAAAAAGAAAAAAGAAAAAAAAGCAAGAAAAATTTTAAAAAGCAATCTTGATAAACTAAACTCCCTTTAAATTTTATAAAGTTCTGTAAAAAATGTTTGCATATTCTTGTATTAGTTGTTTATTTTTTTAAATTTAAAAATTGCTCTTGAAATATGTCTATTGTATATAAATAGATATGGTTAAAGACTTGTGCTGCTTTTAAAAGGATTGACTGCCACAAAATTATTCAAAATATACCCTAAGGATAACATATTAAGAAACTTGGCTAAAATTACATATATCTATGATATTTCAAGCTTAATTAAATTATAATATTTTTAATTTTTCTACTTTTTTAGTTGATATACATTTTTATAATATCTAGAAAAATTAACAGAAATACTTCCAAATTTATATTTGCCCTTGAATCTCAGTAATAGTAGTCAATTCTTTTTTCATTTTGAAAAAAAAATTGGAATTGTATAATTTGATTTTTTTACGATGCTGTTTGAAAAATTAATATTTACAAACTTAAGCAGTATATTTAAAATCCTATTTTAAAGTGTTTTCTGTATATCATGATAAAAATTTATTTTGAAAACTGTTTTAAAATTCTGTTATATTTTCGAGATGGAATTGTGTATTATATGAAGTGATGAGAAGAGGGAAAGCATAGAGCTTTTGAAAAAAATATATAATGAGCGAATTTAAAAATGTTTGCTTCATTATGAATGAATATTTTAATGAATAAAAAATAATTTTTGCAGCATTAAATTTAACGAGTAACTTTCTAAAGTGCTTAATTTTTTTTCAGTAAATTTCAGCTGTAAAGAAAAACTGCTTGAGCAACCTGATATTTCTCTAAATTTGAAGTATAAATTTTGTATATACTATTTCTTGAAAGGTTTTAAATAAGATGCAACTGATTTTGCTTTTTTTCTAATATGCTGTAGTCGTAAACTTTTATTCTTTACTACCACATCCCGTAGCAACGGTCTTTCATCCAATGATAAATATCTGGAATTGTTGCACCTTGGTAATTGCAAATTGAGAGAATGAATTTTCGATTAAGAAAAATTATTTCTCATTCTTTAGTTGTGAGTGTAATAAAAATATATTATGAGAATAAATTTTATTTGTAGGCAATGCTCCTATGAATACATCTGCATTAGCACAAAATATCTAAAAACATTGGACCGTTATTTTAACGATAGTGGCCGATATTTAGAATATCGGCCAATATCTTGAAGATATCGTGCGATATACCCTGTGTTAATACGAATCCATATTAAACAGCTTATAATCAAACATCATAAATTTTGTCTTCAGGTTTTTGATTTCCATTTATTGTTAGCTCATTTCTGTGCAAAATTGATCAAATTCCTTTAGCTGAAACTTCTAAAAACTAAAACGCGATGGTATTGAAATTATAGTAAAAGTTTTTAAAGTTTGGTTTGTTTTAAATATTCATTTTAAAGTAAAAATGGAGACCATTTAGTATTGTTGTAGTTCCATCGATTTTTTTTAATGCTTCACTTTCTATTTTTCAATATATTAACTTTTTTAAATACTTTCGTTATAGGAGTTTTTAAAATTGCCTTGTGTAAAACTTTGTTTATTAAAAGCTATGAATTTCGCCAAGAATCTTTTAAACTACACAGAAAGAATAATTTTATGGGCCCTTACCAAAAAGTGAGAAGAATGCATTAGTTATAATTAAGCATGCGACTAAATATGTATCCGTGTCAAAGAGCTGATTATATTATTCCGTTTCAATAATGCAATCACAGGAACTGTGGATATTCTATTTGAATGGTTTGTTTGTCAGTAATTTGACATTCCGATTGTTTAATCCTTGAAAACTCTCAGAAGTTGTTAAATGAAACGAGCAAAGATATTTATCCTCAGAAAAATATTCCAAAAAAAATGTATTGTTCGCTCTCTTTATTCCAGTACTTCCTAAATGAGGTAATCTATTAACGCAACACACCAAATAAAAGCCTATATGTTTTACAATTGAGAATATTTTCTTTTCAAACTGATATGCAGCTTATCTAATAATTTCCTTGGATTTTAATCCTTTGTCAGATGTCTATATCAAATCAATGTCTAATTTTTCAAATCCAGGGCAAACTTTTTTTTCACCTCAGTATAAACCTTTTTTAGATCAGTTGAACTCGATAAACACAGGGGCCTTTGTAAACTGCTGGTAAGGTCTCGGCTTCAGAAACAGTAGGTTTCAGGGTCTGGACGCAATTCCACAGACAATCAACGAGTAAACGGGTTAGGTGCATGTTAAATTCGTAAGGACCAAATATCCTTCCGTTGGTGTGGCATGGAAATTTGGATAAGGTGTTCCAGTTCAGGTGTCATCCTCGTCGTCAGACAGCACTTCAAAAGTACGGGGCCAGTCTCAAAATACCCCTTGTGTTTCTTTAAAACGGGACATCAATATAATTAAGCTAGCCTCAAAGCAATTTATAAACAATTTGTTAAAAATGACTAATTTACGATTAAAAGAATCGTTGTCATTAAAAATATTATTATAACAACTAGTAAAGTATTTTGAATAATGCTCATTCATTGGTTGAGGAGTTTTAGATAGAGCACATTCCGTTAAATGGATAGAAATTTTATTTGAAATTTTATTTTTATGAATTTTATTGAAATTGAAATTTTTTTTATTTATTTTAGAAATTTTATTTTTATATTATAAAAAAATTTAGTTTTTATCAAGTTGAATAACTTGAAAGTTTTATGGAACTACGGTATTTCAGTATTGAGCAATATAAATTTAAAATAAAACTTTTCAAAGCATATATTAGTTCCTTCATGTATTAAATACGTTTTTAAAGTTGTTTTAGACAGTTTATAATTCTTAAAATCGTAAAAATATGTTTTGAAGGTCAGCTGTAAAAAGCTATGATTTCGGTATCTTTTTTCAAAGAGCAACGAGTCTATATACTAATATGCTTTTAAACTGTTTTAAAATGTTACAAAGGAATTTGAAACATACTTGTCTCTTCTGGTCAAGGTGATTTTCTTTTAAATATTCTATATCATTAAGAGTTTCAAGTTTAAAAAAATTAAATCTGATATGAAATATATTTCAGCATATCTTTCTGTAACTTTGAATCAGACTTCTCTAAATTTTTAGTACAAATATGAATGAATTTCCTTTTTTTTTTCATACATGCCATTTCAATTAAAGTTCTTTAAATAAATGATTTTTACAAGTATTTTTTCCTTTGAATAATTTTTAAATGTAAATTATATAGTCATTTTATGTGCTCAAAGTGCGAAAATTTCTTGTAATAACTTTCGAGTTAAAATGATAATTTTTTTCATACACTTCAAGAAATTTACAATACAAGTAGTCCTATTTTTAAAAGATGTTTTATGCTCTTCATTGTTTTTACAGTGAGTAATGACAGTCAAAAAGAGAGGAAATATATAGATTAGACGTCATCATGTTTATTTAGTGCCACACTTTGGTTGAGATCATCTGATTTAACAGCTCACCACACTTCGTTTCTAGGGCTGATATGGCCCCGTTCCAAGACAGAATGGTCTGAGTTAGGGTTGTAATTACATTGCAGTGATTTTAATATAGCTTTATTGACCATAGAAAAAAATTAAAAATCATTCTCAAAACAGTTTTATTTACTTTGGCACATCAGAGCAAATTTTGAAGCGCTTTTATAAGGAAACGGTCCATCTATTTTATAATAAACGCTTGAATGTTGAGAAAAAAAATTTAAAATTGCGAAGTTTTATTTTAATGGTCATGAAAAGATGAAAGTATTTCAAAGAAAGTTGCAAACAAATTATCAAATGTACAATATTCGCGGTTAATGTGTATGAAAAAACTTTCAGCTCCCCCTCCCCCAAACCCTTTTTGATTTCACATCTAAGAATCGGCATTGAAACATCTTATGACTTGAAATTGGATTTCATCTGACATGTCCCTTTTTTTAATTAATAAATTTAACAACTTAGCTTGGAAATAAAACAGAATTCGAAAATTTAATCAAAACAGAATTCCTGAAGGCATAACTCAAGTTTTTCGTTCGAT
This sequence comes from Argiope argentata, assembly GCA_026289955.1. Classification (NCBI taxonomy): domain Eukaryota; kingdom Metazoa; phylum Arthropoda; class Arachnida; order Araneae; family Araneidae; genus Argiope; species Argiope argentata. The sequence goes on along the minus strand of JAOUZG010032856.1, from coordinate 3,996 downwards.
GAAAATGTACCGATTTCATTCGATTTCAATTTTTTCTGTTCTATCAGTATTTTTTATAAAAATTCTATGGCTTTATTTATTGAATTTTGTAAATTTTATGTAAAATTTGGCAAAAAAGAATGATCAGGCGTTTTTTTATTCTTAGGGTATGACTGCACAGTTTGAAGTTTCTACGGAGCGAATATTTATATAAAACCATAAATCATTCTGGATTTAATTATCGGCTCTCTTTTTTTCCAGATAGAATTTTCTCTGAAATAATACATTCTTCAAGTCGAATAGTTTCGAATTTTTATAAAAAGTTTTTAAAAACTAAAAATATCATTTATAGAAACGTTTAAATGCAACATTTCTATCCCGTTTTATCATTTTGTATTTAAAAGCAATACCTAAGTCTTAATTTCATTAGCTTGACATCCTTATTTGGCGAGCAAAATAACAATAAACGTATATATAACATAAATAAAATTTCAGCTTTCATTCTAAATTCAAACGAAAACCAAGCATTCTTTGGTTTGTATTTGCATTTAAGAAAATTAAAATTGCAGAAACTACAGCTTATAACCCATTGTTTTGCAAAAAAATTTAAATATTGAGAAATATTTAAAGGGCATATTAAAAATTTAATTCTTATAAACATTACAAGGGCGTATTAAAAATGCTTAAATCTTAACTAAAACCCAAACCTATCCTAAAATAAATAATAATGATAATGAAGAGTTATCAATGTGATTGACTTAAATACGTTTTTTGACAGTCTTTGAATGTTGTTTGATTCCTCATAACCATTGAAAAAAGATTTCGTCGATCCACTCTTTATGTTCAGTTACCAGAAACAGTATTGTCATTGGTAAAAATTAAAGCTGATTAAGATTGTTTGTGTGTGTGAAAAATTTTAGCGTTTAAATAAAGTTATAAATTGTCTCAATTAGAATGATTTTTATGAAAGTTCAATATACAAAGTCTCTATTAAACGGAATTATAAAAAAAATAGGAGAAACCAAACTTGTCTATATTTTTATCGTCTTGAACACATTTCTTAAACTGTAATAAAATACTTGCAGTTCTGCTTTGTATAATTTATTAAAAAGGAAACTGTTCATAAGAATTTTAAAAATTTTGTTCAAATTAAAAAAGTATGTAACGAGGTTTTTTGGAACTCAGCTTCGCCACCATGCATTGTATATAATGCTTTTAATACTTTTCGTTAAGGTAATATAAAATGAATTCATCTCCCGCATCAATTTCATCTCCGCATCATTTTCATCTCCCGCTCAATGTCTCTATTAAATCTGATGAACGCTTAATAGAGTGTGACATATTTTATTCAAGAGGTCTTCATCAAATTTGGAAAAATTATACAGCTTTTACTATCAACAACTCAAAGAGTGTTTTTTGACTCTGTCATTTTTACAACATCTGAGCTGGTTGATTTTAATACAACTTCATCAAATCATAAGTTGTGAAACCTTGAAAGAAATTCACAATTTCTCTGCTTAAAAAAATCTTTTAATTGAAACTTATTTGAATGAGGACTCAAACGTAAAAGAACCAACTATTTTTGAGCTCAAGATCCATAATTCTACCTTTTTTTTCTTGATTTTCTTGTAATTATTTAAATAAGGATATTAAAAAAATTCAGATTTTTTTCCCCTTTTTCTGAAACTTTATTTTTTAACTTTTGACTGTCAGTCAGCCCCAATGTTTTTGAAAAAAAACGATTGACGCTGTCTTACTTTGCAGTTTAAATATTTTCTTTCTTTTATACATCTTACATATACAACAGGTTACAGAATAAAATATTTGGAGCAAATATTTTCTACTGTAAGACGTAAAGATATAAATTTCTAATTCCCAAGTTCAGAGAACTTTTATACAATGATTGATATAATTTCTAGGGAACATCGCATTTAATTTTCTTTCCATATTAGAAAAAATAAGACTATCTTGACCATTTATAAGTTATATAAAATCCTTTCCATTTTTTTTTCACAAAAATGCTATTGACTTCCAAGGAAATATAAATACTGAAATAATAATTTACTCTGTTATTTAAATTCTATTCAAAAGTCGGTGTACATTCATTTTTTATATAAAATACATGTCTTTATCCCTGGAAGAAAGACAAAATATTATTTACCTTTCATGTTGCTTTTTTATTTAATTTCAAGTTTTAAAAGAATTCATTTGTCATTTGAGATAGTTCGAGGTTGTTCTGGTGGAAATTACAGTCCCAAAAAATATTGATGCAAATGGAGTAAGATCTTTAGCATCAATTGTCCAAAAATATTGATGCAATAGTAATATCTTTAGATAAAAAGACAACGCTCAGTTAGAAGACAAAGAAGGATGGCCCCGTATTAAATAAAATTAATTTTTGAAATTCTTTCTTGGGCGAAGCGCAACATGTTCTTTCTTCAGATTTATAATTTATTTTCCTTTGTATTTCGTTTGTGAAAGTAATTCATTAAATTCTGCGATTCCTGCGTTAATAAAACACTTTTGCTCGCAAACAAAAATTTGAAACGTAGTTCTACCAAATATAAAATAACGTTAACTTGATGAGGAACTGAGAAATTTATATTTAAGTTAATCAACAGGAGCGGAATATTACACTAATAAATAGTATTTAAGGCTTGAATCTGTTATAAATATGGAGTATGCCCTCATATATGAAAATTTTCCAGAACTTATTATTTTCTCAATATTTGAGTGTCAGATAAATAAGGCATGAATTTGAATCTAAATTCATTTGCATTTCAGCTTCAATACTATCGAATGATTCTGAAATCAAAATAAAAGTAGCATTTCATTTTTTTTTCTAGATGCTTCCGAAATTTACTTTAGTTCGTTGAGTTTTTTCATAACCGGTATTTCTACCAGTAGAAAGAAATTTATTATTCGATTACAGAATTTAATTAAATTTATGTAATATATATTTGAGAAAAACCTTAAAACTAAATTAACTTATTTTTGAATTATTTTTTGTTGAAACATAATTTTTGCTATGCTAAAAAACTTTTTTCGAATTAAATTGAAAGGCTACTTTAAAAGTTTTATTTTCTGATAATACATGATAAATTTTGGGTAATGATAATTTTTCTTTTTGTAAAGTTGTAAAAGATATGATCAACATTGGAAGTGTAAAAAATAAATTTTCAGGAATTGAGAAAATAAAGTTTTCAAGAGAATATATTTATATATCATTGTTTCCTAAAATTAATCGCTTTCATACTTAATCATGACTTTACTTTTCATTAAAAAAACCTTGGAAAGTCAAACTAAAATTATTTTTAAAAGAGAAGAGAGTAATAACTAAAATTATTTTTAAAAGAGAAGAGAGATAGAATAAAAAATACCCCGGAATTTTTTGTTATAATCTTGTTATTTGAATGTATACCGAAATTCAAGAATTACTATAAAACCTTATTACAAGATGTATGAGTGCTTTTCTATGCAATGAATGCTTTTAGGAATCGTGTATTGAAACTGCATAGAAAATGCTTTTGCCACATGTATTTCTGACAATAGTGTGTATACTTTTATTGTTCAGATCACAATGAAATAAGTGGATCCTTAATATATTGTTTCATGTATTGTTTGTTCAGAATACCTTATGCTTCAAAGCTCTTGCTATATAGTAGTGTTATAACTCAAAAGAGAGAGAGAGAGAAGAAAAATTGCAATTTTCAGGAAGCTGATTGAAGTCACTGTTTTGTCAATATCCAATCACGGTAGACTTACATTATTTATCATCGAATCACTTTTAAATAATCAAATATATAGCTAAGTGAAAAATGCTTTTATTTAATAATTCAATTAAGAAAAATAAAATTTTAGACGCAAAAAAAGAAAAATTCATATTAGTGTGTACTTAAATTTAATGCTTTTATCAGTATAACCTTGTGTAATAGGAATAATTTCGCCATTCTGTAATAGGAATAATTTCGCCTTTGGATAGTTATGTCAAATATGGACCCATTAGCGGCGTAGTTA
>JAOUZG010032846.1:386-11405 GCA_026289955.1 Argiope argentata | reverse complement strand
TCTTGGTACAGCAGTTGTACCGCCCGTAAGCTAGAGGTTAAAACACACTTCACTAACTTTTCATGTTTCGGATGGCATCTCAACATTTGGCTTTCAAAGTCAAAACTAAAAAGCCTTCCAGAGATTATGGCCTAAAGCCATTAAACAGGTGTGTACGTTACATTCCCCAACTATCTTCTTAACTAACATTCTTCAACCACACTGGATATTAATACACGGACGATCCGAAAGACATTGCCAATCTTTGCAAGCGTAATTGAAGACAGAAAGTCATCCTGCAGCAGAGCAGGCAGCACATCCCTTCAGCAAGAATTCCATTTCTGGTCTGGCTGCTCCCTGTAGTAATTACTACAGCCCTAAATACGTTAACGACTACTGATTACGGGCAGCAAATGGGCTCTGGCCCCCCTTTTCCTCCCGATCATAAACATATTTTACGAATACCTTATTAGGTTAATGGAATTAAATGCAGCTTAATGACGTCTTCTTTTATTTCTGGCCAGGAAGAATTAAGCAAACATTCCCTTTGAATTAGGGGATAATTATATTTGTTTGGGGAAGGGGGGATGCAGAAGTGGGGATGGGTTCTTCATCAGTGGGAGATACGGAATGATGAGTTTGTGTTATTGAACGGGTGGCTTGGTGGTAATTAACAGGTGTGATCTTTACGAAGGTCCTGATAGGGTGCATCAGAGTAGCGCAGACGTAGTGTTTTGACAATTGAATGGATTATGGAAAACGAGGATTGCCGTGTGTACGAGGTGAAATACCGGGTGTCCAAAAAGTTCCCGTACTCGAAATTTAAAAAATAATTTTCCATGATTTTTTTTCAAGTATATTAAATTTTTCCATACGAGTAATGAAACCATGGACATGCTTGAAGTTTTTTCCGGCGATCGACTTATCTCAAAACATCTTTGGCCACCTCGATCCCCTGATCTGACCATCCCGGACTTTTTTTCTTTGGGGATATTTAAAGGACAAAATTTATGAAGGTGATCCTCAAACGATAGATGATTTGAAAATCGCAATGACCCAAAGGATACAAGAAATCACTCCTAGCATGATAAAACGCGTTTCGAAAAACACGCGCAAACGAGTTCAGCTTTGTCTCCAAGAAAGAGGTGGACATTTTGAGCATTTATTATAAATGTAAGTTCAGTATTTTTTTTTCTTTAGTTATGTTAAAAGTGCTTTTTATCATTGGCATAAAAATATTTCTTTTTAAACCTATTGTTTTTGTAAAATAAATTCACAAATCATCAGTACGGGAACTTTTTGGACACCCTGTATAATATATATATTAGGGGGTAATTTTATGCCTACAAAGAGTAAGCGTTGCTACTGAAGAACATGAATAATAAAGCTGCAAAAAGAAAGACTGTTATAGCTCGATTGGCAGAGCATTGGACTTGGAATTTATTGGTCCCTGGCTCGATACCCGGTCGCATATAAATTAACCTTACAACGGCAACATCGTGATGTTTCGGAGTTCCGCGGTGTGACAAAGTGGTCACGAGCACCTCCACATCATACTTTGGAATAATACTTTAATTTCTTAATTTAGGGATAAGTTAAAATTAATTGAAACTAGTTTAGACGAGCGAAATAGAGCTCTAACGTCATGAAATTTGGTATTTAGCATTTTTTTTGGAAAATAATTAGGTTAATTAAAATAAACTAATAAATAGAACTTTAATGGGGTTACGTTGCACGTGCCTTTTAATTGTGGGTCTCGGCTATTTTACTTACTTTGAGAAAAACAGATGATTCCAGGAAATATCGCATGTAGCACATCGTAGCTATCTAGGGCCTAAAAGGTATAATTTTGATGATAGGAACCTTACAAAAATTTAAGCCCGCTGATTGGTTGGACTCGTCCTACGTCAGGACCTGTGATGTCAACTGATATATTTGTGTACTAATAGCTATCCTTTGTTCTTTTTTTGACTTAACTACTTAATACATATTATTTTTTCATTCTTTTTGAAATGTCTGAAATGTCTTTTTTGAAATTCTGTTTTTTTTAATGCATGCAAAAAAATTCTAGTTAGCTAATTTTTATAATAGAGAGCGCAATGGTGTAATTTTAATTCGTTTCCAAAAGACGGATAATTAGAAATGTTAACAAGTGAATAAAATAAATGATACAAAGAAACTTATTATTTTATTTGATGCAGAAATTTTTTTTTTTGTTTACAATCTCTTGTTTATTTTGAATTCCAATTCGTGTTCGTCAATTTTCCGAATTTCGCTATCCATTTGTAGCATTCTTCTAAAATTTTCACATCAATGCGTCAAAAAATTTGGTTTGGAGTAAATGATTCCACTTCATTATAAAATGGCCGGAAGATTCGTCTCCAAAAACAGAGACATTTCATAAAGATTGAGAAAAAGAAACTGTATGAATTTTTTATGTCTAAGACCAGAGAAGAGCTGCGCTAATCCTTAAACATCACATTTCATGACGTAGGATGAGTCCAACCAATCAGCGCGCTTAAATTTTTGTAAGGTTCCTATCAATGTGAGGTCAGTTTATATGCTTCCCGGCCAACGCATTTTATCCAAAAAATGGAATTTTAATTTAAAATTGTTCTTATTATTTCTCTAAAATCGAGAGGATTCTAGAACATTCTTTATCATTCGAGCGAAATGATTCTCGAATGTTCTTCAGATGTATAAAAGCTGAGTTCGGCTCAGTTCTTCATTCTGTTCTACTAGCGAGTTGCTTGGTGCTAGTAAACGCGATTGTTTCTAGCTATTCGTACGTCATTTACCACTTGACATACGAATTTATACAACTTCCTAATTAGATGACACATCCAATATTAAACATTTATTGTTATTTTAATTCCTATAATAATGTAACAAGTTTTAAGATAATGAAAAGTTTCTAAATGATTCGGGCATTTTGAATATATATATATATATATATATATATATATATCGTGCACACAGAGCTGGATTAAGGCAAGGGCATACGGGGCAGTTGCAAATCAAATAGAAAGTTTATTTTACGTTCCCTTCTTTGATAAACTATTTTTTAAACATTGGTTTTAAAGGACAAAAAAAAAAAAGACTGAGGAAGGGCCCCACAAACGTTTTTGCCCCGGATCCCAATTAGGGTAAGTCGAACCCTACGTGTGCACCATTGAAGATGAACGATTCTCATTGCTTGATTCTTCAAATAAAGCATAGCTCTGGAGAAGAAGAAACTTAGCTTCATAAAATTATGAATTGTAACATAAACAATGAGCAATAAGCAGTAAAATCGAGAACTAAAATACATATGATTAATTTCGAAGTAAAACACAGAAATTTTCAGACTAAGTCTTTTGAGATATTAAGATATTCTTCCCAGGAAGCTGAAAGACAAAAATAGATTTCTTTACATTTAAGTTAATATCTGGTAACATACATTGTTGATGTTATAAACAGTCAAAATTAGAGCTCGAAAATCACTTTCCAGCCCATAGCTTCAAAGATATTTCAGTTATCGAAAAACTTTAAATACAAAAGTAGTTCGTCTTAATGAGGTGCTAATTCGGCTAACTGGGTTTAATTTCCCATTTTGTTGTTGTTGTTGTTTCTAATGGCACTTGCCTATGGACAAGCTCGCTGCTGGACCCAGCAGCAGATTTAAGCCGAGTGAAGCGTCTCTTGTTTCAAGTAGCGCCAACTAGGGCCAAGAGTACGACTTTTGCTACACACTCATCTCATTCGCTTGCACAACCCCTTTTTACAGGGGGGCACATTCACACATCTCACAGATAGTACACAGAATAACAACCATGCCCGAACCAGGACTCGAACCCGGGACCTCCTGAACACGAGGCAGACGCGCTACCCCTGTGCCAGCAAGCCGGCATTTCCCATTTTCAATGTTAAGAAAGTTATAGCGAAATGAAAATTTCAATCACCATAATCCCTTCCCCCACTGAGCTAGATGATCCATTTAAGAACACGTCCGAGATTTTCACATTTCCAACAACATATTCCAAAGCCGGTTAAAATCCAAATGAAATTAATCTAATTATGTTCGCAAGATAACATGGTCACGCGTTATGGGTGTATTATAAACCTTTAAACGAAGGGTGGTTTTGGATGCCAGGAAATATGTCTGTTGACGAAGTGCAGAAATTTTCCCGAAGCCTTGGAGTGAAAATCATAGTAATAGGTATTTTTCTTATACGGGTTTTACCTAACAGGTAAGGCCGGAACAGCATGGTCGGTAAGACGTTGGATTCACATCTTTTCAGATTCGAGTTCGAATTCCGAAATTAAAGTTTCAGTCAGTTAACAGTTAATGAAGTCAGTTTAGTCAGTTAATTGAAGTTTCAGTGAGTCCGTTGATGCGATTTAGAACATTTTCGGAAGTTCCAGTGGAAGGAAGAGGTACAATAAGCCAGAGAAAAGTAGTGAAACCGACGTATTTCATCGACGATTATGATGTAATCATAGTTTATTTGTAACTGATAAAAGTGAGATAGTTTTATAATAATTATTATTGGAGAGAAAAAAAAGATCTACAGTGTTGTTGTTGTAATCATAATTTATTTGTAACTGATAAAAGTTTGATAGTTTTATAATTATTATTATTGGAGAGAAAAAAAAGGTCTACAGTGTTGTTGTTGTAATCATAATTTATTTTTAAATGATAAAAGTGGGATAGTTTTATAATTATTATTAATGTAGAGAAAAAAGGTCTACAGTGTTGTTGTTGTAATCATAATTTATTTGTAACTGATAAAAGTGGGATAGTTTTATAATAATTATTGGAGAAAAAAAGGTCTAAAGGTGTTGTGAAGCTATGTTGTTGTTGTTGTTGCCCTGGACAAGCCCCCCTGCGGATACAGCAGCAGATTTAAGCCGACAGGAGCGTCTCTTGTTTTTGATGTAGCGCTAACTAGGGCCAAGAGTAAGACTTAGCTACACGCCCACCACATTCGCTTGCACAGCCCCTTTTCACAGGGGGGCACATTCACACATCTCACAGATAGCACACAGAAGAACAACCATGTCCGAACCGGGACTCGTACCCGGGACTCCCAAACTACAAGGAAGACGCGCTACCTCTGTGACAGAAAGCCGAAAATTGCAGTGTTATGGTAAGATAGATATTTTGTAAGTAATTTTTTTTAATATTTAAAAAAAGAAGCTATTTTTATTTGCAACACAAGTTTTGATGTTCAAGTTAAGAGTAAGCTTTTATATCTAATAAAAATTTAGTTTATATCTTTTTTTAAACAATTTTTTTTAACAAATTCAATTAACAGTCACAAGAAGTTGAGAGAGTTAATTGAAAAAATTTTTAAAACTGAACTTGTTTATAAATAAGTGGTTAATTATTATTTATAAATATTTAACCGAAAAAAATTAACATACATAATTTGAAATATCTCGTTACATCAAACTATTTTTTAAATAAAGTTTAGCAAAAACACAAGAATTCTTACACCATTTCTCGAAGTTTAAATAGACTCTTTCTCGCCAAATGTCGCCAAAATAGAAACGAAAAGTATTTCCGCGCCTGGTAACCCAGGAATGACGTATACACGTCCGAATGAAAAAGGATAGAAAAGAGCAGGCAGATGGACAGTCCAATAGCACCTCTGATGGAGGAAATAGAAGTGGAGGCGAAGAGGGTGGGGGTGGGGTCTTTTATCATACTGATGCATCCCTTCTTGGCGTCCTCCTAAGAAACTGGAATAAACGTCCGTCAAAGCGTTAAAAGTTTTCCCCCCGCACAGCTCAAGGCAAAGAGAGGAAAAAAATCAAAAGCTTGTATGTAGGAATATTTTTTTAGGTTAAATTAAATGTATGTGTGTAAACAACAAATATTTGATTGAAAAAGCTTTTCTTTTTGGAAAAAATCTATTTTATTATAAATATGTTAAAAAACTAATTATAAAAAGGTTAATTGGAATAGTTATTTTTAATTGATAACAATAATAATATAAAAGTAAGCAATTAAACAATTGCTTATTTTTATATTATTGTTAAATATGTTTCAGAAATTAATTCAGAATTAAATATGCTTTCAGAACTTGGAAATTTGTTTAAATTTCCAAGTTCTGAAAAAATATTTATGCTTATCTTTCATTTTTTCGTATCGTAAGAGAAAATAATACAATCGTTATAAGAAAAAATCGAAAGCGCAATTTTGATGTATCCCAAATTTCAGACATCTCTGAAAAACCGAAATTTGGAAACATTTGTATTTTTATTAGCATGATAACTCTAAAATTCTGATAGCTAGACATATGAAATTTGCTATCTCATCGTTTCACCAAATTTGAAGTTTTCAAACAATTCATAAAAAGAGCTTCATATTATACATAAAAATCTGATAAATAGATTTAGTATCTAATATGTAGAACTGTGTTATATATGAAAGAAATCGGCAATGGTGACCTGTGTGTCTGTCGGCCAGTATTTTTACATGCATGCATGCAAAAAAGCAACGACTTTAACAAGTGAAATTTGGAATGTATCGCAAATAACAATAATAATAATTTTAAAGATAGGGCAAAATATTTTAATTTCCGATGAAGATTCCTTTCTGTTTTATTATGTTCTATGTAACAAAGCATTTTAATGAGGATTATAGATGTGTAAATATTCTATGAACTAATCATTGGATCTGTAAGTGTTTTATCTATAAAAAAATAAAATGAGTCGCCAAATTTGTTGCCAAGAGCAAAACTCGAGAACGGCTCAACCAATTCAGCTATTTTTTAAAAATATTTTCATTAAAACATGAGGAAGGTTTTTATAGAGAGAAGAAACGGAAAAATTGCGACGAAAATAATAAAAACGACAATTTTCTTACATTCTTGAGAAAAATCTTCCTTTTCCCACCGCCAAATGAGTAAGACTTCAGTTTGTTTTTTCCCCACGCAAATGAGGTTAGGCTTAACATGTTTTCGATCGATTATTTCAAACGATTCTGTTTATTTGCGTACTGTTGATGCATTTAAAATTAAACATTATTAATTAATCGATTTTTGGGGATTCATTTAGAAATACTTTCGAATTAAAATAATACAAGATAAAAACGAATAAAATAAAACAGGATAAAAATTTCTAATCCGTATTTTTCATTTTTAATTAGAAAATTCCTGTATTAGCGTTGCCCCAACTGGCGTTGAAAATTCACGCATGTGCAGTGTGTTGAATTGTAGACAACTGTGTTTTTATTTTAGTTAAAATTTTAAAAAATGTGTGTATAATACTGTTGTAGCTATCCCAATCTCGGTCGATAAATAAAATGGATTTGACTTGATTTTAATAATGACATAAGAACTAATATTGTAATCATCTCCAAAATTTGATTCGTTTAACTTATCTATTTATGAAAAAGTCCGACTTTTTAGCTGTTGCTTGCTTTATTATAATACATCATGTTCTGCTAGAATTAAAATTTAAATACTGTTGTAGCTATATCAATCTTGATCGATAAATAAAATAGATTTGACTTGATTTTAAAGAAGTACGGGCTTGCTGTTTTGCTTTATTTTAGGTACACACTGTAAATGAATTGTTTTTAAGTTAGTTGTGTGCTTTTCAAACAAAATTGCAGGTGAAAGCTAGTTATATATATATATATATATATATATATATATACATATATATATATATATATATATATATATATATATATATATATATATATATAAACTTCAAAGAATATATATCAATCTACTTATAATTCGACAAAAATAGTGTTAAAAAATTAAAGACATAAATAATAATTGATCAGTAATTTCAAAATTAAAATTTCAATACAAAATTTCTATAATATATATAATTTTTTATTATCTTTGGAATTTTGAAAAAGATGATGAAAGCTCCGACAAACTTTTCCAGATTCCAACGATATATCGCAAAACTTCAAATAATATATTCCAATCTATTTATAATTTGTCAAATAAAGTTTTGAAAAAATTAAAGACAGAAATAAACCTTGATCAGTAATTTCAAAATTAACATTTCAATACAAAATTTCTATAGTATATATAAATTTGTATTAACTTTGCAATTTTGAAAAAGATGATGAAATCTCTGACAAACTTTTCCCGATTCCAACGATATATTGCAATATATTTCATTGCGGGTAAAACGCGAGCATTTTTTATCACTCGCAATATATAACAAGGAAATAAACATCATCACAAAACTTTATATATTAACAAGAGAAAAATAAAATAAAATAAAAGAACCACCCAATTTCTCTTTATTCTATATTCAGACGAATTTTGCCCGTTCGGAATGTTACGTCACAAGATGAAAGAAGAGTCGTTTGGTAGATGATGTGATCTTGTTTCGAACGACTTCTTACTACTTTTACTACAAGCAAAAGATTTTTTCCCCCTCCGTTCTTTCTTTTATCTACTTCGGATTTCGTTCCATTTCTTTTATTTTGACCAACTCCTCTCTACGCGAAAAAGGAGTTTTACTCCATTTTCTATTTTATTTCCTTTTTTGGCAGTATGACAAAAGTTTTGAGACGCCCGGGACTTCCACAACTCAACTCTTTCCTCAGTCGATGAAGGCAAGATTAATAAAAGGAAAAAAAAAAGTGTAGTCTTGTAATGGTCCTGACAATGGAGAAGAAGAGATTGGTAGAATTCAGTTTTTATTACTTTTTTTTCCCTTCATTCTTTCACCATGCGGGGTTGATTCCCCCCCCCCTCATCTTTAATAAGAGTTGTACTAAAAGCAGAATTAGTTATACGAGATTATCGACGATTAGTTAGGTCAAATGACTTGCCTTCAGAATAAGATTATATCGATGATCTAATAGTTATGCCATTAACTTGAAGAAACAGGAATACTTTCTTTTCAAACTAATGACATTGTATTTCTATCCATATCGTTATTTTGATTTATTGACCATTAATTTGTAATATTCTTTTGCTTTTCGTATAAAAAAAAGATTTCCTAGTTCCAATGTTCAAGAAATATTTAACGATTATTGCCTCATATAAGCTCAATTTATCCATTAGATAATATACTACATCAAGTCATTTTTTTTTCTTCTTAATGATGTAATTTGTTTCTTATGAATATATTTGAAATAGCAAGACGTCATGAATTGGCTCAATTTTTTTTTCAATTTTTTAGTGCTAATTTATTTAAGCCATTTCAATAACATGTAGGAATATACGTCATAAATAACAAGAAATAAATTAATTCGTGCACAAATTCCTCTACTTTTTAATTATCAAAAATAAATATGTTCCAAATACAATTTTTCCTTCAAATAAATGAGTATTCTAAGATTTAGGAATTCTAAAAATAATATATTTGAAATAGCAGAAAGTCATATATATTTTTTCAATTTTTCAAATGCTACTTGCTTTAAGCCATTTCAATACCATTTAGGAATATATATCATAAATAACATATAATAAGTTAATTCATGCACAATTTCCTCTGCTTTTTAAATGATCAAAAATAAATGTGTCCCAAATACATTTTTTTCTTCATATAAATGAGTATTCTAAGAGCTCAGAGTTCTAAAAATATGCTCTATACCTGATTGTCGTTTAAATTTAAAATGAAAAAAAAATTAAAGATATCTTTTAGTTTTCGATGGTGATGACAGGTTGAGTAACCTAAAAAGAATAACTTCCTCGACATTATAGAAATTTAAATATTAATCAAATTAATTATAAAAAAAGAGACCGTTCTAACTTCCTCTTCGGCATCCGTCAGGCACACAGTTAAAGACAGGCTGGTCCTAAAATACGGTTAAATATTTATGCCAAAACCGCATAAGGTTCTGCCAAAACTCGGACTCAGTTTTGATAGAATGCCATTAACTTTAAATTATTTTCAATTATTTTAATACCATTAAACTCAAGTTTTCAATCGATATGATAGGTTATGCAATCAAAACAAAAAAAAAATTTTTTAAAAATCAAGTCAATTCTTATTTAGGTCAACAATTATATTTTTTATTTTAGTTACTTTTTATCAAATAAAAAAATTAATATACATAATTTATTAAAAAATTATGTCTGACAAAAACAAAATCAAGTCCATATCCGCTGAAAATAAATCAGAACACAATGCACATGAGTGAATTTTCTACGCCACTTGGGCAAATGAAGATGCGTGAATTTTCTACGGAAATTGAGATAACGCATTACAGATTAGAAAATTTTATTTTCTTTATTCTGTTTTATTTTATTCGAAAGTACTTCAAAATGAATCCGCAAAAATGGATTAATTAAATCTGTTGAATTTTAAATGAATCAAACACTACGAAAATAAACGGTCGAAAACATGTTAAGCCTAATTTCACTAACGAGGAAGACAAACTTTAGTCTTTCTGACTCTGCGGTGGGAAAATAATGTTTGGCGGGAAAGTAAGTTTTTAATTAATTAATAAAAAATTAACCAAATTAATATATTAATACCTGAAAAAACTGTATTAAAATCAAGTGCCCTCAATTACAAGTTTTAAAAAATGCATTAGAACTTGAGTGGATGAATAAAAAGTGCTTTATTAACGATTGAAAATTTTAATAAATGATTAAAACGAAATCAGCTATGCATATTTCAATGTATCATGTCAGAACATCGTTTCTTGAACGGCTAAGCACCACGTGCTCGTGCAAGTAAAATTATATTTTTATACATTTTAATTGCTTATTTGAATGAGTCATTTTAGTATTAGAAACGATCCAAAAAAAACTTTCTCTCGCATTTATTGTTTTAAAAAATATCACATTTCCTATTTATTTCCTTTCATATAATCACGAGCTCAAAAAGGTATTTTTCTAGGTTTTATTTGCTGTAGTCATTCACTTATTTTTTTTTAAATCAGAGCTTTTGTAAATGTTATGACAATGCGTTATGAAAAGCTGATTTTTTGAGATGCTCTCGCAGATAATATAATTTCAATTCTTTTGTCTACGGAATTATGTTGACGCCAAAAACCTCATTCCAAAAATAACATGATGCTCTGACATGGTAACAAGATTATATTTTATATATATATATATATAT
>JAOUZG010032840.1:0-15375 GCA_026289955.1 Argiope argentata | reverse complement strand
CGGACCTGATGGAGTTACATACAATATGCTTCGCCATTTGAATGACACTTCTCTTTCAAATCTGTTACTACTATACAATAGAATTTGGCCCCTCAGGGGCTCACCTACTATAGGTGAGTACGGGTGTCCCAATCCCGAGGTTCCCAGGGATCTTTACTCCATTTATGTTTATCCTCCTCTTAGCCTTCTGCTGTATGCTTGATCCTTCTTTCCCTCGACGGCAAGCGAGGGAGCTCTCCATGAGAAGCTGTCGCCGCTCTGTTTGCTTCTTGCTTCTCATGGACAGCCAAAGTCCCCACGTGTTGGCCGTGCGTGGCAACCCATTTGAAAGACGGGTGGTGCACTGTTGGTCCCCGGTGTATCAATCGGCTGGTACCTGGTCACTTGAGTGGCTAGACTGCTAGGGATCAAGCGAAGGGGTTATTCCTTGGGCTCTACGTTAAGGGTGGTCACTGTCCCCGGGGGTAACTCCCAGCGTATAGGTACCGATTAGCACTAAGGTAAGTGCCGAGGTTGGGTATTACCAGAGCCGGTGTCTGCCTTCCCTTGTTGGGCTCCGTGGTGGGCGGTGCCGTCGGACCCGAATTCTTTTCATATCATATGGGCTCCTCCAAACGTGGTCCCTTTAGTGGGCGTCGAATTGTACCAATTAATCCTAATTCTGAGAACTATTTTGACCGATTTTTTATTATTAAACGTCTCACAGATAAAAACGAAACCTTTGAAACTGTATCGCCATTTCTAGTTCAGAAAGCCATCACTGCAACTGTTGGAGAAGTGGCATCAATTAAAAAGATGCGATCTGGTGACTTGTTAGTAGAAGTCAATTCTCGAAAGCAAGCCCAGAACATAATAAAACTGAAAGCTCTCTCAACTATATCAGTCAGTGTTAGCCCCCATGCATCATTAAATACCTCTAAAGGTGTAATTACATGTGGGGAAATTCTGAATCTCTCTATAGACTACATAGCAAATGAGCTGAAACCGCAAGGAGTTGATCATGTCAGGCGAATTACCATCAAGCGTAATGGCGAAATAATGGAAACGAAACACCACATCCTAACATTTAAATCTCCAAAATTACCAGAATATATTTATGCGGGCTACATAAAATTACCTGTCAGACCCTATATCCCGAACCCACTTAGATGCTTCAAGTGCCAACGCTTTGGCCATTCAAAAGCTAATTGCCGCGGTACACTCATTTGTGCCCGATGTGCAGAAAAAGGCCATGATAGCCAGCAGTGTGCCGCAACAGAAAAGTGCGTGAACTGCGGTGGCGATCACACATCTTACTCTCGATCCTGCCCGCGTTGGCAACAGGAAAAACAAATTACAACTTTAAAAATCAAAGAAAGTCTGTCTTATCCTGAAGCTAGGCGTAAGGTTTTAGCTCAAACTCCTACTCCTGGCACAACATACGCTTCCGTTGCACAAAGGTCATTTTGTGCAAACTGTTCTTGCACAAACTGTGTTAAAAACGTCACAACTTCCAAACAGCTAAAAAATCTTTCATCTTCTGACACCGAAAACTCCATCAGTAGTACGCCTGAAACTCCTACAATTTCTAAAAAGAAATCAAGGAAAAAATCTCAAAAATCGCTGACATTGAAGCTTGCTAAACGCGGTCATTCATTACAAGACGTTCCTCAAAAATTGAAAAAGTCAACATTGAAAAATTCCGTCGCTCTTGGGCTTGCGACGCAAGGTAATGTCCATAAGGACTTAACGTCCATCTTTGGCATGCCAAATGGCCCCGATATTAAGCTGCACCCATCGGATGATGAGGATGACCTGGAAATGAGTTGCGAAAATGAAGCAACACAAACAAATGCATTTAAAAATTCCTCAAAACCGCTCTCTTAATGGGAACCTTCCTCTCATGGAACTGTCGTGGTCTTCGCTCCAAATTTCAAGACATAAAGTCCATTTGCCATAATTTTCATCCTGTTTGTTTCGGTGTTCAGGAAACTTTCTTGACACCCAACATTCCTATCAAATTACGCGGATATAGCTGTGTTCGGAAAGATTCAGACACTGGATCTCACAGTTCTGGTGGTGTCTGTATCTTCACGTCTAATTTATATCCGAGCACACCTCTAAAATTGCATACTTCTCTTCAGGCTGTGGCTGTACAAGTTCATACACGAGCGTTGGTCACAGTCTGCTGCATTTATCTCCCGCCTCATGATAGCATACGTCAACAGGATCTTGATACCTTAGTGGACCAGCTTCCGAAACCATTCATTTTAATCGGTGATTTCAACGGACACAGTACTTTATGGGGCTCGAATAGTACAAACTCTCGTGGGCAGCAGATCGAGCAGTTTATTGCGAATAACTGCCTTTGTCTGCTTAATAATAACGAGCAAACCTACTTCCACTCGCCCACACGTAGTTTCCACTGTATAGACCTGGCCATATGCTCTCCTGAACTGCTGCCAATATTGAATTTAGCAGTTGGAGACGATCTTCACAATAGCGATCACTTTCCCCTAATCATATCTCATGCTGGTAGAGGCGATGCAACTTTTCGTCCTCCGCGTTTTCTATTCCAGCGGGCTGATTGGAATACATTTTCCCAACTTTCAACTATTAATGAGGATATGGTCAGACATATAGACATCTCTACAGCAGTACAAAATGTCATTAATAAGATAATGAACGCTGCTAACGCCACTATTCCGAAAACTTCCCCACACCAACGAACATTTCGTAGACCGTGGTGGAACGAAGCATGCCGCGACAGTCATAAACAGCAGAAAAAGATGTGGAATATATTTAGAAGGTATCCAACCACTGAGAATTTGATTGCATTTAAAAGAGCCAAAGCTCTAGCTCGCCGCATTCGACGTCGTAGCCAGAGGGAATCATGGACTAACTTTGTTTCAACTATTACATCTGCTACTTCCAGTAAACTTTTATGGACAAAAGTAAAGGCTGCTAATGGTATATATCACGAAACTTCAATTCCTGTTTTAAAAACTGGTAATATCATTCATTCGTGCCCATTAGATGTTGCTAACACACTCGGTCAAGCGTTTGCACAAGTTTCCGCAACTGATTCTTACAGTCCTAATTTTCTGGCAATTAAGAATCGGGTGGAGCTGTCGCCTTTGCGATTTCAAGCCCGAAGTACACTTCCATATAATTGTGAATTCAGGATGTTTGAATTGGAAACGGCGCTGACTCAAGCCCATGATACCAGTCCTGGTCCTGATGGAATCACATATAACATGCTTCGCCATTTGAATACCATTTCCCTGTCCAATCTGTTACTGCTTTTTAACAGAATATGGACTGAGCAGAAATACCCTTCACAATGGCGAGAAGCTATTGTGATTCCTATATTGAAACCTGGTAAAGAACCATCTGTCCCTCTGAACTACAGGCCCATTGCTCTTACAAACTGTCTGTGTAAGACCTTCGAGCGCATGGTCAATGCTCGCCTAATTTTCGAATTAGAAAAACAAGGATGCATCTCTCCGTTGCAGAGTGGTTTCCGTAGAGGTCGTTCAACCTTCGACAACCTAGTTCTACTGGAAACTCAAATACGCAATGCTTTTGTAAGACGAAACCACCTTGTTTCAATATTTTTTGACATTGAAAAGGCATACGACCGTGCATGGCGCTACGGCATACTTTCAACACTTTTTAATGTAGGTTTTAGGGGTAACTTGCCCATATTTTTACAACACTTTTTGACACAACGTACCTTTCGTGTTCGAATTGGTAATGTTTATTCTAATCATTTTACTCAATCTGAGGGCGTTCCGCAAGGCAGTGTCCTCAGTGTCACTCTTTTTATTGTTCATCTGAGCCAGATTTTAAATCATTTGCCTTCATCTGTTACTGGAACACTTTATGTTGACGACCTGCAGATTTCATGCCAAGGAAGTAATATAAATTTAATAGAGCGACAACTACAAAGTGCAGTGAATAAATTGTTATCCTGGTGCAATAACAATGGGCACACTATATCCCCAGAGAAGAGTAGCTGTGTGCACTTCTGTAGAAAAAGAGGCATTCATCAGGATCCTAGTATTCAAATTAAAAATACTCCGATTCCTGTATTTAAGGAAGTACGGTTCTTGGGAGTGATCTTCGATTCGAAGTTAACCTTTCTTCCACATATCATACAACTTCGAAGAAAGTGTGAGAAGGCATTAAACGTGTTGAAAGTGCTCTCCCGAACATCTTGGGGTGCCGATAGAACCTCACTTCTCCGGATTTATCAGGCAATGATTCTATCTCGAATTGATTACGGGTGTATGGTGTATGGATCTGCCCGTTTATCTGTCCTCAAACGCCTAGATACTGTTCATCATTCTGCTTTGCGCATTTGCTCTGGTGCATTCCGTACATCTCCAGTTGAAAGTCTCTATGTTATATGTCACCAGCTACCTCTTTCTTTAAGACGAAAGTCACTGTCTGCATCTTTTTATTTTCGAACAAAATCTTTATCGAAACATCCCTTGAGCCAGGTGTCACTGCCAGTTAGTCTTCGCCGACTTTATAATGCCCGTCCCTCTCACATTCTTCCATTTTGCGAGCGTACCAAATTTCTCCTGCATGACTTGGACCTTAACACTGTTCATGTTAAAGCAGTTGATACTTTTAGTATCCCACCCTGGGACATTCCACAGTTTTCGTACTTGAATCCTTTCATTGGATTCGAGAAATCCTCAACTGCTCATGTCGTTTTCCAACAGCTGTTTCTCTACCATCGCTATCGGTATTCTTCCTTTAATCCAATCTTCACGGATGGCTCGAAATCGGATGGTCATGTCGGTTGTGGAGTAATAACTCAATCCAATACAGTCGGCCATCGTCTTCACGATTGTTGCTCTGTCTTTACTGCTGAATTGGTGGCAATTTTGTGCGCTCTCCAGAAAATATCACCTTCAACTCAGCGTAAATTTATTATATACACCGATAGCATGAGTGCTTTGGAGACACTTTCACACTATCACAATCGGATGCATCCGATTGCAATAAAAATTTTATTTACTTTACAGCTTTTAAAAAACGATGGGTTTCAAATAAAATTCTGCTGGGTTCCAAGTCATGTTGGCATCCTTGGAAATGAGAATGCAGACTTGATAGCTAAATCTGCATCGACCCTTTTTAGAATAGGGATTCCCTTCTGCGATGTTAAAAGGTCCATCGTTCATCGCATCTCTTCTAACTGGCAAAAGTCATGGGATCTGCAGGTCGGAAATAAATTGCATTCCATCATAACTGATATTGTTTTATGGCCTGTTCATCCAATACGTGAGATGGATGTTAAATTGACTCGTCTCCGTATAGGTCATACACGTTTTACCCATAAACGTCTAATATTTGGAGAAAATGCGCCTATGTGCAACAGCTGCCAGGTTCCTTTTACTGTTCATCATGTTTTAATTGAATGTCCAGTTTTTAATTCTCATCGTTCTTGTTTTTTTACATTGACTTCTTTCACATTACGAGACCTGGTGGGTGAAAAATACCACCCAAACATTTTTAAGTTCTTAAGGGCAATTGGTTTTTTTACTTGTATATGAGATTTTATTATTCTGTATGTTTAACCTACATTTTTAGTTCATATACATTAACATCATTGTTTCAAACTGTTATGGTACAGGTTTTTAAATTTTGTTCTCTAAACATTGTTTTAATTAAACTAATTTGATTTTACCTCATTGCTCATGTGTTAATTGAACAAAGGACTACATTTTTTATCTTTTATAATTTTACCATTTGCTTGGCGCAGTATAGCCAAATCTGTCTCTTGCGCCAATAAACCCTACACAACCAACCAACCAACCAACCAATAGAATTTGGACTGAACAAAAGTACCCTTCCCAATGGCGCGAAGCTATTGTCATTCCAATATTAAAACCTGGAAAAGATTCATCGAACCCTTTGAGTTACAGGCCCATTGCTTTGACGAATTGTCTTTGTAAGATCTTTGAGCGCATGGTCAATGCTCGTCTTGTGCATGAACTGGAAAAACAAGGATGCATTTCCCCGTTGCAAAGTGGCTTCCGAAGAGGTCGATCTACTTTTGATAACCTCGTTCTATTGGAAACCCATATACGCAACACATTTGTTAGCAGGAACCACCTTGTTTCCGTTTTTTTCGACATTGAGAAAGCATATGACCGTACATGGCGCTATGGTATACTCTCCACACTTTTTAAATTTGGTTTTAGAGGAAATTTGCCCACCTTTTTATTAAATTTTTTATCACTTCGTACTTTTCGTGTTCGTATTGGTAATGTTTACTCAAATCATTTTATACAAGCTCAGGGTGTTCCACAGGGCAGTGTCCTCAGTGTTACACTTTTTATACTTCATATCAGTCAGATTTTATCGGTTTTACCATCATCAGTTAATGGAACCCTTTATGTTGATGATTTGCAGCTGTCATGCCAAGGTAGCAATATGAATCTCATAGAGCGTCAGTTACAAAATGCAGTCAATACGTTGGTAACCTGGTGCAATAATAATGGACACGCAATCTCTCCTGAGAAGAGTAGATGTGTTCACTTTTGTCGGAAGAGGAACCTTCACGCAGATCCAAATATTGCCATTCGAAACATACCTATTCCTGTAGTGGACGAAATTCGGTTTTTGGGAGTGATATTTGATCGAAAGCTTACCTTCTTTCCGCATATTTTACACTTACGGCAGAAGTGTGAAAAAACATTAAATATATTGAAAGTGCTCTCCAGAACATTTTGGGGCGCCGATCGTACCTCTCTTCTACGAATTTATCAGGCAATAGTTCTCTCGAGAATTGATTACGGATGTATGGTTTATGGTTCCGTTTGTTTGTCTGTCCTGAAACGGCTAGATACGGTCCATCATTCTGCTTTGCGCATTTGCTCTGGTGCGTTTCGCACCTCTCCAGTTGAAAGCCTCTATGTTACATGTCATCAGCTACCTATTTCTTTAAGACGCAAGAAACTGTCTGCCTTATTTCATTCCCCTCAGGGGCTCACCTACTATAGGTGAGTACGGGTATCCCAATCCCGAGGTTCCCAGGGATCTTTCCTCCCTTTATGTTTATGCTCCTCTACGCCTTCTGCTGTCTGCTTTTTCTTCTATCCCTCGACGGCAAGCGAGGGGGCTCTCCATGAGAAGCTGTCGCCGCTCTGTTTGCTTCTTGCTCCTCATGGACAGCCAAAAACCCTACGTGTTGGCCGTGCGTGGCGACCCATTAGACGGGTGGTGCACTGTGGTCCCCGGTGTGTCAATCGGCTGGTAACTAGTCACCTGAGTGGCTAGACTGCTAGGGATCAAGCGAAGGGGTTACTCCTTGGGCTTGGCGTTAAGGGTGGTCACTGTCCCCGGGGGTAACTCCGAGCGTATAGGTATCGATTAGCACTATGGTAAGTACCGAGGCATGGATATCTAGAGCCGGTGGCTGCCATCCCTTGTTGGGCTCCGTGGTGGGCGGTGCCGTCGTTCCTGAAACCCTATTCATATCGTATGGGGCCAAAAAAAGTTTCTCCCTTCAGTGGGCACCAGAAGAATTTAAATCTTTTTGAAAAACCATATGACAAATTTTTTATTATTAAACGAATTTTTGAAAGCAATGAAACCTTTAACAATGTTTCACCATTTTTAGTAGAAAAATCTATTACAGGAGCACTTGGAGAAGTCGTTTCAACAAAGAAACTTCGCTCTGGAGACTTGCTTGTTGAAGTCGGTAGTCGCAAGCAAGCTCAGCAAATAATTAAACTAACTACATTATCATCTATAACTGTAAGTGTAAACGCTCATACGACGCTCAATTCTTCAAAAGGTGTTATAACATGTGGCGAGCTTTTTAACGACACCTTGGAAAAAATTACAGCAGAACTAAAACCTGAAGGAGTGACGCATGTACGCCGTATAACTATTAGGCGGGATGGACAACTCCTTCCTACTAAGCACTTTATTTTGACATTCAACAGACCAAAATTGCCAGAAAGGGTAAAAGTTGGCTATATGAGATTGGCCGTGAGGCCTTATATTCCTAATCCTCTCCGGTGTTTTCAGTGCCAACGATTTGGCCACTCAAAATCCAACTGCCGCGGGACTCTGACTTGCGCCCGTTGTGCAGTGAAAGGCCACGAAAGTCAACAGTGTTCTGCTGAAGAAAAGTGTGTGAATTGCAATGGCAACCACACTTCCTTTTCTAGATCCTGTCCTCGTTGGCTAATGGAGAAACAAATTTTAACTGTAAAATTTAAAGAAAATATTACATACCCTAAAGGCCAGGCGTAAAGTCAACGTCCAAACACCGATTCCTGGTGTAACATATGCTTCTGTTTTACAAAAACAATTTTGCGCAAATTGTTCTTGTTCTAATTGTATTAAATCTGTCAACGAAAGTAAGCCTCCAGGGAAATCAGATTCTGATACTGAAAAATCCTTAATTAGTGCTCCTGAAACTGGACAACCTGAGATAGCTCACCGTAAGCGGAAATCGAATAAATCACTGAAACTTAAACTTTCAAAACGTGGCGTTAAAGAAAAACAGCTTTCACAGAAGATGAAAGCATCAAGTTTAAATAATTCTGTCGCTCTGGGACTTGCGAATAAGGGTATAGTCCAAAAGGATCTATCATCTCTTTTTAGTGGCGTGCCCAAAAGTCCCGATCTCATCGCACTGCATCCATCCGAAGAGGAGGATGAAATTCAAATGAGTTGCGATTCGCCGACAACTCTTAACAATGTTCCTAACACCTCTCATGCAACATTTTCTTGATGGGTTATTTCCTTTCTTGGAACTGTCGTGGCACTCGGTCCAAACAAAATGAAATTAGGACCATTCTTAACCAATTTCATCCAGCTTGCCTCTGCCTTCAAGAAACTTTCTTGAAGCCAAATTTGCCTTTTAAATTGCGGGGTTATAATACGGTTCGGAAAGATTTGGATAGTAATCCGCATAATTCTGGAGGTGTTTGCATTCTGACCTCCAATTCTTTTCCTAGCACGCCTCTGTCACTCCATACTGATTTGCAGGCAGTTGCGGTCCAAGTACATGTACGAACCTTAATAACAGTCTGTTGTGTCTATTTACCACCTAATGATTCAATTAGTCAAAGAGATCTTGACGGTTTAGTAGAGCAACTTCCAGCACCATTTATTATACTTGGTGATTTCAACGGCCATAGTACTCTGTGGGGTTCGCATAGTACAAATTCTCGTGGGCGACAGATTGAGCAGTTCATTACTAATAACGCTCTCTGTCTGCTGAATAACGAAGAAAAAACTTACTTCCATGAGCCCTCGCGAACTTTTCACAGTTTAGATCTGGCCATATGTTCTCCAGTGCTTTTTCCGTTGCTTAATTTTACAGTTGAAAATGACTTGCATGAGAGTGATCATTTTCCTGTAATAATATCTCATGCTGATGGTCGTGGAACAACGCCAGGTGTACCTCGCTTCCTATTCCAGCATGCGAATTGGGCTGATTTCTCCCAACTGGCCCAAATTACCGAAAGGATGATTAACACAGATAATATCACAACAGCAGTACAACTTGTTCTTGATTGCATTATGAAGGCCGCATATAAAAGTATCCCTAAAAGCTCACCCCGACTACGGAAATTCCGTAAACCATGGTGGAACAAGGCTTGTCACGAAAGTTGCAGGAAACAAAAACAGCTTTGGAACAAATTTCGTAGATACCCAACAACGGAAAATCTTGTTGCATTTAAGAGAGCCAAGGCTTATGCTCGTTGCATTCGCCGGCGTAGCCAGAGAGAATCCTGGGTTAAATATGTATCATCCGTTACGTACTCTGCCTCTAGTAAACTACTATGGAAGAAAGTGAAGGCAGCTAATGGTATCTATCCTGAATTTTCTTTTCCTGTGTTGAAATCGGGAAATGTAATTTATTCTTCACATATAGAAGTTGCCAACGTGCTCGGGCAAGCATTTGAAAAAGTTTCAGCCATTGATTCCTATAGTCGTCAATTTCTAACTACTAAGAATAGAGCGGAAAAAATTAAGTTAAATTTTAATACAAGCAGATCTCTTGATTATAATAGCGCCTTTAAGCTGTTTGAGCTGAAGAAAGCCTTGTATCAAGCGCATGAAACTAGCCCTGGTTCTGATGGAATCACTTATAGTATGCTTCGCCATTTAGATGAGGTTTCTCTCTCCAATTTGTTAAAACTTTTTAATCGAATCTGGTTTGAGCAAAAATTTCCCTCTCAATCGCAAGAGGCAATAGTGATTCCAATCCTTAAGCCGGGAAAGGATCCTTCCACCCCTTTGAGTTATAGACCGATCGCTCTAACGAGTTGTATATGCAAAACGCTTGAACGTATGGTCAATGCCCGATTAATGTTTGAGTTAGAGAAACATGGATGTATCTCGCTATTACAGAGTGGCTTCCGACGAGGACGCTCAACATTTGACAACTTAGTTCTACTTGAGACACAAATTCGTAATGCCTTTGTTCGCAGAAATCATCTCGTTTCCATTTTTTTCGATATTGAAAAGGCTTACGATCGTACGTGGCGATACGGTATTCTTCAAACACTTTTAAATTTGGATTTTAGAGGAAATCTCCCAGTTTTTATTCAAAATTTTTTGACTACTCGTATATTTCGTGTACGAGTTGGTAATTTTTATTCTGATACTTTTATCCAAGCTGAGGGTGTTCCACAGGGAAGTGTCCTCAGCGTTACGCTTTTTATCACACACTTTAGTGAAATTCTGAGTCAACTTCCTCCGTCTGTTCAAGGGTCACTGTACGTTGACGATTTGCAGATTTCTGCTCAAGGTTGTAATATGCGCTTGATTGAACGCCAATTACAGAGTGCTGTTAACAAACTAATGCCCTGGTGTGAAAAAAACGGGCACACTCTTTCTCCGGAAAAGAGTTGTTGCGTGCATTTCTGCCGGAAGCGAAACATGCATCCAGACCCTGTAATTAAGATTCGAGAAACTAACATTCCCGTTGTTGATAGCGTGCGATTTTTGGGAGTAATTTTTGATAGGAAACTTACTTTCCTTCCACATATTCTTCATCTGCGAAAGAGATGTGAAAAATCTCTTAATATCCTTAAAGTGCTGTCAAATACTTCTTGGGGGGCTGATGGTCCTTCCCTTCTTCGAATATACGAAGCAATTATTTTATCCCGTATTGATTACGGTTGCATGGTCTATGGTTCTGCCCGCCCTTCTGTTTTGCGCAGGCTTGATACAGTGCATCATTCCGCGTTAAGAATTTGCTCTGGGGCTTTCCGCACCTCACCTGTAGAAAGCTTGTATGCTATCTGCAATTTTATGCCTTTGGATCTTCGACGTCGGAAATTAACAGCACAATATTATTTCCGCATAAAATCAATTCCGAAACATCCCGTAAGCCACTTGTCCATTCCAAGTGGTTTTCAGAGACTCTATCATGCCCGTCCCTCTCATATTCTTCCCTTTAGTGAGAGAGTAAAAACTTTGCTGAATGATTCGGAACTTCACGAGGCGACAATTCAACATATTAATTGTTTTTCTTTCCCTCCTTGGGATGCTCCAAATTTTTCATTCTTGAACCCGTTTACAGGATTCGACAAATCCACAACAGCGTCTATTATCTTCCAGCAAATTTTTAAGGATCATCGCAGCCGATATAATTCTTACGTAGAAGTATTTACAGATGGATCAAAATCCAATACCCATGTAGGTTGTGGAGTTGTTTTACCTACTCAGACAAATAACTACAGTTTGCCCACATCATTTTCAGTTTTATCTGCTGAACTGGTTGCAATAATATACGCTCTTCAATTGATTTCGAACTCTTGCGCACGATCCTTTTGTATATACACTGACAGCAGGAGTGCTTTGGAATCTCTTTAAAATTTCTGTTATTCAATGCATCCGGTTGCTATGGAAATCCTGGTTTCACTTCAATCCCTTGAAAACAAAGGATTTAAAATTCTTTTCTGTTGGGTTCCGAGCCATGTTGGAATACCTGGCAATGAAATGGCAGATGCTGCAGCAAAATCGCCCGGCCCTTTTCATGAGCGAGCACTTCCGCAAGGAGATGCAAAGTCATGTTTTGCTCGGCATGTTCACAAGTTGTGGCAACGTTCTTGGGATCAGCAAATAGCCAATAAGCTACACTCTCTCCAACCAATAATTCGCGTATGGCCTACCAATCCAGTGCGTGGGCTCGATGTAAAGTTAACTCGGCTCCGCATTGGTCATACCCGCTTCAGCCATAAATATCTTTTATTTGGAGACCCGTGTCCAACATGTACGACATGCCATACAGCGCTAAGTGTGCGTCATGTTTTAGTCGATTGTCCTGTTTTTAATAATCATCGTTTCAGTTTTTTTAATTCAATTTCTATAAACATGAGTGAACTAGTGGGTGAAAAACCTCACTCAAATATTTTTAAATTTTTACAGACCATTGGTTTTTTGCATTGTATTTAGATTTTTTAAACCTTTTTGAATGTTTTAATTATCTTTTACTTTTACCGTGGATATTTTTTAATTGCCATTTTTAATGCGTTGACATGCGATAAAAATTTTAACCTTTGCCTAGTCTTTAATTCCAGGAACTTTTTGAATATTTTGTAAATGCTTATTACCATTTGATTGGCGCAGCATGGCCATATCTGGCTTTTGTGCCAAAAAACCAAAACAACCTAACCTAACCTTATTTCATTTCCGCACAAAATCCGTGCTGAAGCATCCACTGAATGAAATTTCTTTACCAGGTGGTCTTCGTCGCCTTTATAATGCCCGCCCTTATCATATTTTACCATTTTGTGAAAGAGCCAAATTGCTCCTACATGAATCGGACCTTATTGCGGTTCGTGTTAAACCGGTTGATCCCACCCTGGGATGTCCCACAGTTCTCATTTTTGAACCCTTTCATTGGATTTGACAAATCATTAACTGCTCCTGTTGTTTTCCAACAACTCTTTTTATATCATCGGTACTGGTATTCTTCTTTTGTGCCGATTTTTACGGACGGCTCAAAATCGGCTGATTATGTTGGTTGCGGCATTATAATTTTGTCTGATACACTAAGCTACCGCCTTCATAGTTGCTGTTCAGTATTCACAGCCGAATTGACGGCAATTTTCTGTGCTCTTCAGAAAATTTCATCTTCTCCACAACGTAAATTTATAATCTACACCGATAGCATGAGCGCTTTGGAGACACTTTCACATTTCCATAATCGAATGCACCCTATTGCTATTAAAATTTTGTTTACTTTTCGATTACTACTGAATGATGGTTTCCAAATTCTCTTCTGTTGGGTTCCAAGTCATGTGGGCATTTTGGGGAATGAAAAGGCGGATTCAGCTGCCAAAGACGCAACTGTGTTTTTGAGCATTGGACTTCCATTTTGCGAAATTAGGAAGTATTTTAACAAACATATTTTTTCTACTTGGCAAACGATGTGGGATCTTCAGACACATAATAAATTGCATTCCATTAAAAAAGACATTGGTATGTGGCCCGTTATCCCTGTACGGGAGTTGGATGTCAAAATGACACGTCTCCGTATAGGACATACTCGTTTCACCCATAAACATCTTATATTTGGTGAAAATGCGCCTACTTGCAACAACTGTCAAGTTCCTCTCACTGTTCATCACATTTTAATTGATTGTCCTGTCTTTAATTCTTATCGTGCCCGTTTTTACACTTCATCTTTAACACTACAAGACTTGGTGGGTGAAAAATATCACGCAAATATTTTTAAATTCTTAAAGTCTATTGGGTTTTCTACTTGTGTATAAATTTTTTTATTCTTCTATCAATGTTTAACTTTCCTTTTCAGTTCATATCCATTATCATCATTGTTTCAATCTGTTATGATACAAGGTTTTAAATTTTTTCTCTAATCATTATTTCCATTAAACTAATTTGATTTCATCACTCATGCCTTAATTTAACAAAGGATTATATTTTCTATCTTTTATAATTTTACCATTTGCTTGGCGCAGTATAGCCAAATATGGCCCTTGCGCCAGTAAACCCCACACAACCAACCAACCAACCATCTCAGGTGACTGTTAGTTTAATTTTCGAGAGTTCATCAAGTGTACGACAGCATGATGCTGACTACAGCAATGATTACTGACTCGTTAAATAACCTGAAAAGCAAAGCATGATTAGTACATATACACACATACACTTACCTTTATAAACCTGAAAAAGCAAATCTCGATTAACACACACCTATTTACAAACTTACCTGAACCAAAAACTTACCCGCGACCAGCCACCTTAATAGGCGGGGTCTTCACTTGGCTCCTGCGGCCTTGAGGACAAGGCTTCAACATTTACAGCAGCAGGGTCGTACTGCCGGTGGCCGGTGATATGTTCAACATATATGTCACGCGACCAGCGGACCGTGTCAGAGACGCAAAGTTTTCTGAATAAGTTCAGGTACGACCTGCTGCAGAGTTGTCTCATTAATTGGTCGTTGGAAGGGTCCCATGATCCCAATGACCCGACAATGAAGGGATGAATTTCGACGGTTTTGCCAGGTTTTTTTAGCTTGTTAACAAGCGAGGCGTACTATTCGAGCTTGACTTGACGGGCCTTTTCAAAGGCTTCTCTTTGGTTTTAAAAAGGTACGGTCACGTCCACGACCAAGATCTTCTTATTGTTTTCCAAAATTAGATCGGGACAGAGGCGCGTACCTTCGACTTGCTGGTTCTCATGGGTAGTCGTTTAGCCAATTATGGCTCTTGTGCCAATAAAATTCAAATTCAAATTCAAATTCTCATGGGTAGTCATAAAATCTCTTGCAGCGGCTTTCTTCACCCGGTCTACCAGGCAGTTGTGCCTGAGTTGATAGGCCCGGGTCTTGCTTCCCCAGCAGTGGTTGAGAACATGGGGCAAGGTTTCTTTGGAACAGTCGCAGCACCTGCAGCGCTGGTCACTAGCCGCCTTCCACTGCTGACACCCGTTCAAGGGAACCAGGTTAAGTCTGGCCCTATGGAAGAAGCGCCAGTCAGCGAAACGCGTGAAGGAACCATCGGTAAGGAAATGGCTGCTGGCAGGTGAAAGAGACACACAATCCAGGACTTTACCCTGGTTCTTCTTAGTCATGGTAAGCTGCGTGGTCCGGCCCACTCTAAGGCGATCTCGAATGTATTGTAAGACCTTCCTTCTATGGCTTGAGCGGATGGTCAAGTCCTGAAAGAGGAGACGTGGCACTCCGTCTTCAGCCAGAAAACTTCGAGCCTCCTAGAGGCGGATCTTGCAATTGACCAGATGTTGGTGGTCTGGCCGGACCGGGGCAGGAAAATATCATCATGATCACCAGACAGGAAGTCGCCCAACTCAGAGTCCGCGGGGATCCTCCTGATTCGATGACGGACAGTTTCGTGGAGTTGTTGGAGAGCTAGTTGGGAGACC
>JAOUZG010032817.1:0-10676 GCA_026289955.1 Argiope argentata | reverse complement strand
GAGTAGGATATATATATATATATATATATATATATATATCCTACTCTTGAAAAGTATACAAAAATAAATTACAATAAAATTTAAAATAGAAATAAATAAAACCAGGCAAAAGGTTTCTGCATTTTAAATAACAAAAAAATAATATAAGATGTTACAATAGAAAAATTCGTCAAAAATAAAATAAGATAAAATAGTAAACAAATTCGTCAAAAATAAAATAAGATAAAATGATAGACAAATTCGCCAAAAATAAAATAAGATGTCAAAATAATCGACTAATTCGTCATCTATTCCATGAACACACCGACCCCATTTCGAGCCAACTTTTCACGTTTACATAAAACATTTTTACAATC
This sequence comes from Argiope argentata, assembly GCA_026289955.1. NCBI lineage: Eukaryota > Metazoa > Arthropoda > Arachnida > Araneae > Araneidae > Argiope > Argiope argentata. The sequence continues at coordinate 10,320 of JAOUZG010032817.1, read as the reverse complement.
AAACTCAAACATTAAACCTTTGGGCACAACTGATGTGTCAGAACGTTCCGCATTTGTTTAAAATGATGTTTCCGGTTTTTAAAAAAAATTCAAATTAAGTTAAAGTTATCTCAATACCATACATTAATATATGTTCTGAATAATAAGAAATACTGAATCTACTGCCTTTATTATGTCCAAAAAAATAAATGCGCCCCAAATACAATAATAATATTAATAATTAAATGTGTCGTCAAAGGGTTAAAGTTTAGTCACGTGCTAACTAGTTTCAATTCCATGCTTTCTCACAAAATATCAATCCCACAATTCTTCATTCCCCGCTCATTCACAAACTCTTTAAACCCAATAAACTCAACTTAACTAAACCTCCGCCTTAACGAAAGTCTTTTAAAATCTTCATTAGCCATCCGACAACTATAAACTCGATGTCTCTCCTTTCCTTACATAAAAACAAACAGAACAAAACGAAAAGCGTGCTCGGCGCAATCCATCAAATCCAAACAGCGCAACCCTTTTCGGCTGTCTGCACAAAAGGTAATCGCCAACTAACGGAGTGCACTGCCAATCCGCAATTAAAACCAGTTTCGGAAAGTCATTTCGCCATCCATCCATCCATCTCGTAGCTGACGGCGCAAGAACAAAAGACCGAAAGAAAGAGGGGGGAGGGGTGCGCTGTCAATGAAAACAGGTAATTCCTAGAGGTGAAGAGGGAGTGTTGAATGGCATTAACGGATCACAGCAGAGTAGGTAAGTAATCGGCTCAACGACGCCGAAATTGGAAAGAATGGCTGAGCGCGCCAAACAAAACGGGAGGGTTTCCGATGTGAATTCGATATGATGAATCGGGTCGTCCCGCGAAAACGGATTCATTACCCCTCTCATTTTGACACGTAATGTACGACTTAAGTAAAGCAGATGAATTTCAATTTCGGTATTTTCCGCCGCATTGGAAGAGAGCACTTCAAAGGTGATTATAGCTGGGTGAATCCGAGATGAGTGGAGAAGGATGAGATATACAGCAGTAGCTAGGCTTTTTTTGGGAATCGTTTTAAAGCAATGTTTCTTGAATTGTCAGTTATGTTCGGACCGACGAATGCAGCAATAATAGAGGAGCTAAAATTCTCACAATATTACCTTTTTTTTCAGATGCTTAAATATCATAAGGGGAAAAAGTAGATTATAAATATCATTTAGACTGCTTATATCTAAAAACCAAATATTTTTACAGAGATTAATTTCTTATTAATCTTTAATGCAAGCTGATTTTTACTTTTCAGTTTTAAGGAAGCAGCAATTCACCTGTACACATTTTATAATTCAACTGATATTATTCTCCCTTCACTCTCCACGCGAAAAGGGCAATAACCTGATTTAGATTGAAGGATTCAGAGTTGATAAAATCGTTCAATTGTATCCCGCAGTGAAATATCGATTAAACAGCTACTCAGAGCCGCTGAGATGAAAGGAGGAGGAAGAGGTCGATTAAAAGATTATTAGCCTAAATGCCAAATAAATCAGTAAAAAACGAAAATCGTACAACATGAGGAGAATATGTTGGAGTCAACCATATTAGTAATTGGTCGGGTCCCTATCTCATTCTTAATAAATGGATTCAATGGAAAACTATAATCATACTATAATAACTAGAATATAATTATATTCTATTCTAGTTATAATAACTAGAATAAGATATAATTAAACTTAAGCATAATTGCTAAAATATAAATGTAAAAGCAGGTCTAGCTGTTAAAACTGATAATAAATAAACAATTAAAAATGTACACGTTTTCCATAAGTTCCTAAAATAAAATAATCTAAAATAAATCATTAAACGCGAAATGCGGGACAAACTAACAACTTGAAAAAAGATATAATGCGTAATGGCTCGAATCTTAAGATAGCAAAACAAGCCTCTAATTACATTCGTCAGTAATAAAATTCAATACATTTTTCTACACTCCTAATTTTACTAATCACCTTCAAATCAAAAAATCACATCAATTACCAAATAAATAAACAAAAATAAAGTTGAAACAAGTCAAGAAGCCTGCAAAAAAAAAAAAATCAAATATTTAAGAGAATAAATAATTTTATGCCAAGTAATGAATAAATCGAATGTTTTAAGAATATTATATTTTCTTGATAAAAGTATTCTAATTTACCTAGAAAAAAAAAGTTTTAGAATCAGCTATTTTTATTTAACAAACATACAGAAGTAATCCCCCCCTTTTTTTTAAAAAAAAGTAGCAACTCAGGCTACTTTTTGAAAACTTTTTAAAAAAAAATCCAATTTATTCCCCCCCAAAAGACGTCAAAACTGCATTTTCTTGTAGAAATTGAAGAAATCTGATCATTTTAAAAGAGGAAAGATAATAATAATAAAAAAACACTTATACAAGATTTCCAAAAACATTTTAAGTTTTCTTATTAAAAAATCAAAATAATTCAATAATATAATAAAAGTAATTAATTATTCACTGTAATTTACTTTTAATTAAAAAACAATAAATTATTTTTATTTTTCATGGGACAAATTGTAGGTCAGCTATTAAACTTTATTAGCAATTAAACAATTTGAAAATTAATTATAATTCAATATAATGTAAAAAACTTTAGAAACTGAGACGATTAATAATTGGTATCAGGAAAACTATCGATTTAATTTATTGATTTTTTAATTAATGAAAGAATTAACTATTTCATTAATTATATCTTAAGCTTTTTTTTATTACCATTCTTACATTTTAGCGTTCATCAACAAAATTTGCAGTAGTTATATAACAAACCAATGGGGAAAATCACCTTCCGCGACTTTTAAAATCGTCTGCTACAATTACATTTTTAATATCTTAATTTTAATTTAGAAACATTTTAGAGAATAAAATTAATTTGCTTTATTTGAATTGTTAATAGACGGATACAGTACTGTAAAAAGAAAGGACAGTAGCATATAAAGGAATTATAATATTATAGAAAAGTTGCTTTCACTTTATACATAAAGAAAGATTTTAGACCAGGCAATAAAGTTAACAATAAATCTCAAATTAATTAACTGGAAGTAGATAAATTACCATTTCCATGAGTATTGGAAGGCTTATGATATGTGATATCAATGTAAATAAATAATACCTTGACCCATATTATGCATTTTTTCAAAAGTAACATTGCCTTTCTTCGAAACTCATTATTTCTAAAAGTATATAATTTACGTATACAAATACACATCTTGGAAATAGTTTCTTAAGTAACCAGATAAATAAATGTTAAGACGAAAGAGAATGGGGCGCTGACTTCAAAGGACGTTGAACTAAATGGCGTAGCAATATCCACATTGATTTCATAATTGAATGCAATAACTATGATTTATTCGCTAGGTGGGCTTTTCGAAGTCATTTTATAGCTTATTCGAAAATAACATCGCATCAGAAAATACTTAAGGAGAAATAATTGGCATATTATAAGCCCAGACTTTAAATATTGAATCATTTGTGTTTCAATAGCATTTCATCTTCAAAAAGGAATGATGTTTACCCTTTATTCGAGATTTAAAGGACTGTATTTAACAAAAGAGAAAATATTTTACAGAGACATATTTAAAAAGAATGTGCTTATACATAACAATCATACACAGAAAAATAATTACGGTTGTTTTGAATGATACATGATTTTATCATTTATTATAGAATATCTTTTGAAAACTAGGAGATAGTTTCCAGAGTTAAAATTTGGATTAAATGTAATATAGTTTATAGAATTAGAAAGGCTGATTTAAAAAATAACGACTTTAACATTTATTTAAGTATATGTCTTTAAAAATAAATACTGTAGTTAAAGATCAAAACAGCAATTTAGTTTATACAAACAGAACAAAAAAAACCACTTAAAAAACATTGAAAAGTCTGATTATTCAACTATTAATCAAAAAACTGATTATAATGGAGTTAATATAAATCAAACTAATAGCTGAGGCTGGATTTATATTCATTTTGTAGCAGTTGCATTATTCTCGCCTTCTCTTTTGGATATTAGTTAACTTCCCTTTTGGTTACTAGATGGCAGTGCGTGATTACGTCATCACGCGCGCCATCCCATAATGCTTTGCGCTGGTAGCAGGGAGAGAGGTAACTCCGTCCTAGGCAGCTGTGTACTGGAATGTCTTTGTGTTACGTGTTGTCTTTGCGTGTTTGTACATAGTGTGTGAGTATGATGATTAAAAAGGAAATGTTTCTAACAACATTCGTCTCGTTGCTTCCATGCACGGACACCACATAATCTACATACCACCACATCTGGCGCCCAACGTAAAATGAGTCCGATAGAAGTGAAGGTCACCCTGACGATCACTAGGAAATCTTCGCGCCACCCGGCGCCCAACGGAAAATAGTTTCTAATGAAATGCAAGTGTGTCGTCCCGACAATCTTGAAGCATCTTCGTGCCATCACATTTGGCACACAAAGGAAAATAACTTCTAATGGATGAAAAGTAACGTCGTCTCAACTATCAAAATATTTTCGCTCCATCATATCGGCAACCTACGAAAAGAATTTAGATTTGTGTCGTCCTTACGCAAAATAATTTTTCCCGACCTGGGAATGGTTCCGCATTGTGAAGTGATGAAATAAATGTGAAGTTGTCCCAACAAGCACAAGGAAAATATCCGCCAGCAACAACGGCTGCCATCGTTGATGTCCAAAAGAATACTCAAGTATTCAGTTCAAATCATAACTCGTACAGGACGTCGACCCCTGTACCGAGTATAATTTATTGTGTTTCTCAAGCAAAATCTGCATTTCCTGTGAAAGTGTCCACTTTATCAAATTTACAGCTCCGAAAATTCATTTGTTTTGTTTGGTCGTTTCTGTTCAATTCCAGATAAGTGTATAAACTTTTGCATTTTATTTTGGTTGTCAACAGCATCCAGCATTGAATATAACATTACTGCATATTTGATTCTTCCTTATCTGTGAAATGTTTTGCTATTTAATATTTAATAATTTCTAAGTTACTTAAATTAATTAGTTAAGCTATATTTTCTAAGCATATCTATCGTTGCAAATTATATTTTGAAGTATCTGTGTTATTTTTATTTAATCTCATTGATTTGATTTTTTTTATTATTTCATTGAAAGTGCGTAAGAATATATCTTTTAAATAGTAAGGTATTCTATATCATTATGTATTTGCTGTATTTTTGTATTTAATTTAAGAGCTAACTAATTTATTGTAGTTGATATTTCTTTGTCCGGAAGTTAACGTACCAAAACTCTTCTCTCTGTTACTGTGTCCTTGAAGTGGAGACACCAAGTCTCGTACGCTGAGTCACCCCCCTGCAGTGACCCATCTAAACAAGCACTGAATACTTTTTTTTGTTTTCTTTTCAGATCTTTGGTATTGTAAAAAGCTATTCAGATAGATTTATTTCTTTTTCAGTGTAACGATTTTTTTGATAGATTTATTATTTCTTTTTCAGTGTAACGATTTTTTGATAGATTTATTATTATTATTATTATTGCATTCTAAAAACTAACGGAGATTTTCATTTGTGTTCTACCTATTTAATGATTTTTTTTTGTTGTTGTTGTATGTTCAGGGGAGAAGGTAGATGTGCAACTGTTACTTCGTAATCAAATTTCTAATTTAACTTCCTATTTAATCGAATAATTCGTAGGGAAAATGGCTTTTCTAGCTAAAGGTAAAAAAATTGACCTCTACAATTTAGCATTGGAATTAGGTTTAGATGCAACACCCGAAGATAAGATAATTGTTTTGCATGACAAAATAACGAAATCTGCATTCTTTGCGGAAAATAAACAGTTCGTGACTGATACGTTCAATAACATTATAGATGAACGGAAAAAGTTAGAAGAAAACAGAAAAAAGCTAGAAGAAGAAACTTTGAAAACAGAGAAATTGGCTAAGGAAAGAGCATTTGAGCTTGAGAAGCTTAAGCTCCAAAATTTAAATTTATCAAACTCTAATCAAACTGATTCTATTCCAAAGCGATTTGATTTACAAACAGTCTTACCAACGTTTCGCCCTGAAACAGATGATATTTCATTATTTTTAACTATGTTCGAAAGACAAATGAAACTTTTAAATGTTTCTAATGATTATTGGGTATCTTATTTAATGGGTGTACTCCCAAGTGAGGTAAGTAATTTAATAGCAAGAGAGCCTGAGGAAATATTTAAGGACTATACCCATATCCGTGGTATATTATTACAACGGTTTAAGCTGACAGCTGATCGTTTTCGAATTCTTTTCAGTCGACATCAAAAACGAGATGATTCCACATGGAAAGATTTCTTCTTTGAGCTTCGAACCTACTTTGAAGGTTGGATTAATGAATTGGAAATCGATTCATTTGAGAAATTAAAAGAACTTATGCTTTCTGATCAAATAAAGAAAAGATGTCCTCCGGACTATAAAAATCATTTTTTTGATATTTGGGAAACACTAAATGATCCTGTCTTGTTAGCTGAAAAGCTGGATTTTTATGAAAACATAAAGTCGCCTCATCAAAAATTAGTAAAAACTCCAAAGTCGCAAGAACTCTTTAAACCGAAACTCTCTAAAAATGCTAGTGAGCAGAACTTCAAGAAAACCCAATTTGCTAAATATGAGAAATCAATTCCATCGAGTTCTCAGAACATTACTGGTTCTAATTCAAACAGGCCATCCCGACATGTGGAGAATTCTGTTTATTGTTATGACTGTGGAAATCCTGGCTTTATCAAATCTAAGTGTCCAAATTGTTCTTCAAGGAAAGACCATTCACCGGTTAATGCTATACAAATGTTTACCTGTTTTACCTCTCCAGTAGCCTTAATTTCCATAGAAGTATATGAAGCTTCAGGAACAGTTTGTGCTGACACAGGAGCCAATCAATCAATTGGAGGAGAATTGATGTTTAATTTTTTAAAGAAGCGTGGACAGCAGTTCACAGAGATTGACCTTGCTATCTGTCTGGCTGATGGTCAACAATCAACATCAGTTGTTTTGAAAACTACAGTGCCGATCACAGTGCTTGGCCGAACTTTCCTCACTGAATTACATTTTCTCCCACATGCTAAAGGGAATCGCACTCTCCTCGGAGTTGACTTTTTGAGGAAATCAGGAATTGTAATGGATATTAAAAAAAATTCCTGGTATTTTGGGGATAAACCGAACTGCAAAATACCTTTTGCTAAAGATCTCCCCATACCAACAAATAATAGCCCTGTCGAAATCAATAATAGTTATTGTCCGACGAATTCAGTAACTAGTGATAGTTCAGTGCAAAACAATTCTGTTGCACCTGAGACTAATTATCCTTGTTTACGCCAAGAAGAAGGTCAGAATCTTGATGCGAAATCGAGAAATCGCTTAACTGCCTTGCTTAATGAAAATGAAGATATTTTCCGACTAGGGGGAGAGCCAACTCCTTATGTTAAGCATTTTATTGACACAGGTGACCAACCACCAGTTGCATCTGCACCTTACAGACTGTCGTCAAAACAGAAAGAGCTCTTAAATAAAGAAATTGGTGAACTTTTAGCTAATGATGTCATAGAAGAATGCGAATCGCCTTATGCAGCACCGGTAGTTTTAGTCCCAAAGCCTAATGGAGAAATCAGATTGTGCGTAGATTACCGAAAACTAAATTCTATAACCAAACCTGACAAGTATCCACTTCCGGTTATGGATACATTGTTACATGATGCAAGATCCACTGCTTTTATGTCTACTCTTGATTTAAAGTCTGGATATCATCAAATTGAAGTCAATCCTGCTGATAGGGACAAAACTGCATTTGTATGCCCTTTTGGTACTTTTAGATACAAAAGAATGCCTTTTGGTCTCAGAAACGCCCCAGCAACTTTTCAACGACTTATGGACCAGTTCCGAAATGGACTCCCTACAGTTAATATTCTAGTATATTTAGATGATATATTTGTATTGTCAGAAACTTTTGAACAACATATTCAAGACTTGAAGCTGGTTTTCGAAAGACTCCGCAAATTTAAATTATGCGTAAATAGAGAAAAATGTAAATTCTCATGTGCTCGTGTGAAATATTTGGGATTGTGGATAACTTCTAAAGGAATTGAAGTAGACCAAGATAAAGTTGCTGCAATTCAGAACATTCCTTGTCCAAGAAATATTAAACAATTACAATCCTTTTTGCAGACCTGCTCATGGTACAGGAAATTCATCCCGAATTTTTCCGATATTGCTAGACCCCTTAGCAATCTGACAAAAAAGAATACTGTTTGGAAATGGAGTAAACAAGAGCAGCAAGCCTTTCAAACTTTAAAGCAATGTCTGGTAACTCCACCCGTATTGAAGCAAGTTGATCCCACTAAACCTTTTATCATCCGGACGGATGCAAGTGCTTACGCCTTAGGTGCAGTTCTTCTACAGGGAAAAGATCTTGCAGATGAAAGACCAATAGAATATGCCAGTAGACTCTTGAGTTCTGCTGAAGGGAATTATTCGACAACTGAACGAGAAGCTTTGGCTGTTGTTTGGGCCTTGAACAAATTTCGAGGATATATTGAAGGTGCTGATATTACTGTAGCCTCTGATCACCAACCCTTAAAGTGGTTAATGACTTTATCGTCACCCACTGGAAGGTTAGCCAGATGGGCACTTCAAATTCAGTCCTATAACTTGAAAATCGATTATTTTCCAGGCAAATGCAACGTCGTCGCTGACATGCTTTCTCGACCTGAGTGTAATGATAAAGACACTTGTGAATTACGAACTATTGTTATTGATGTCCCATCAAGAACAGCTGCTGAACTTAGAACTGAACAACTGAAAGATCCTGAACTGAAGAAGATCATAGATTGTTTTGAGGATACTGACAAAAGTTTTGATTTTGCAAATTGGACGCAAAGGGGATATGTCTTAAATCAAGGAGTACTCTATCGCTACTCTCCACATTCTGAAGAGGATGAAGCTCAATTGGTTGTCCCATGTCATGAAAGAGAGAACATTTTAAAACTTCACCATGATGCTCCTACAGCTGCTCATTACGGAGCTGATGGAACTTTTTCTCGAATATCATCCAGATATTATTGGACAGGCATGAGGAAATATATTACTGATTATGTCAAGAATTGTGAAGATTGCATAAGATATAAGGCAACGAACCAAAAACCTGCTGGTCTTTTGCAGACACCTGTTCCTGCTCAACGTTTTGAAAGTATAGCTGTAGATCTCTTTGGACCCTTACCAGAATCGAGTGAAGGTATGAAGTGGATCTTCATCGTTGAAGATTGCACAACCAAATGGGTAGAGTTATTCCCATTAAAGCGAGCTACTGCTAAAGAGTGTGCATTAACACTACTTAATGAAGTCTTCTTAAGATATGGATTACCCCGTCGTTTAATAAGTGACAATGGTACACAGTTTGTTAGCGCCATCATGCAACAGTTGTGTTATACATTAAAAATTAATCAAAGTCTAGTTCCTGTTTATCATCCACAGGCAAATCCGGTTGAACGTAAAAACAGAGACTTGAAACCTCGTTTGGCAATCATGGTAGGTAATAACCATACCTTATGGACTGAGAAATTACCATCCATTAGATTTGCATTGAACACTGCAAAATGTGAATCTACAGGTTGCACTGCAGCTTACCTGAACTTTGCCCGAGAATTAAGAACTTTAGATGATGTTACAACTGATCTACGGTCTGTCATTCATAATGATAATTTTGTTCCAGAGTTCACACCTTACTTAAAACGTTTTGAGAGAAACATGTCTCAAATTAAAGAAAATATTGAGAAAAGTCAAGATCGTCGAAAGACATATGCTGATAAATCACGTAAACCGAGCCCTAACTATAAACCTGATGATTTAGTTTGGGTAAAGCTTCACCCGTTAAGTAAAGCGAACCAAAGTAGAACTGCCAAGTTTATGCCAAGGAAAGATGGACCTTATAGAATTTTATCCCAGAAATCACCCTCATCCTTCGTAATAGCTAGTTGCGACAAACCTGATGAACCTTTAGGTGTATACCATGCATCAGCTCTTACACCTTTTAGAAATGCAACACAGAACCAATCTCCTGTGATGCCTTTAAAGAAAAGAGGTCGACCTCCCAAACAAACTCAAACTGGACCTCCCAGGCAACCTTCAAATGTTAATAGCAATCCTGACACAAGTGCCAAAGTATCCAATATCACACCACCTCGCCGGGACGGTTTGAGGCGGTGTAGGGGGAGGATGTAGCAGTTGCATTATTCTCGCCTTCTCTTTTGGATATTAGTTAACTTCCCTTTGGGTTACTAGATGGCAGTGCGTGATTACGTCATCACGCGCGCCATCCC
>JAOUZG010032799.1:0-13287 GCA_026289955.1 Argiope argentata | reverse complement strand
AATTTCTTTTAGTTTTGTTTAGGTTTTTTTAATACTTAATAAGTTAAATTTTTATTGATATTTTTTGATAACAGGCATTTGCTTTTTATTAATCATTTGACACAGTCTGTAACTTTTTTCTTCAGCTACGAGATTTCAAATTTTTTTTAAAAACTGGTATTCTTATTTAAGAAAAATAGAGCAGCAGTTTATAAGAGAATTATACATAGTCAAAAATTGCATATAGACATGAATTTTATATTGCATTAAACTAACCGCAGTAATTAAGATCCCCTCACATTAATTCGTTTTATTTGTTTGAAAAAAAAGCAAATAGCCCATTCTTCGTCTCAACTTTTGATATTCTTATAAACGACCCTTTAGCATTCTTAATCGCAGTAATTAGTTAATAACTACATTAAAGATTTAGGAGGAGCGAAAATTTTAGTTTTGCCTTATGGTACATAACAATGGCACTTAACGCACAACTCAAATAAAAAAAACACACAAAGATACTATTAAAAAAAAGATGATAATTGCTGACTTCAGGGATTGATCGCGGAGTATTTGAACTCTAAGTTCTTAACTTCCGGTTCTAATAATGTGTATTTTGAAACGGAAGAAATACGCACTTGAGGGAGATTTTTTAAAATTGATTAGAATTTTATTTACTTAAAAGTGAATTAAATGTCCTCATTTTCCAGCTACAGCCCAGGGAAATATTTTGACACAATGATAACTTTTACATTAACATAAAAGGATAATGTTGAAATTCAAAACACTATCTTTTTTAATAAGATTGTTTTTCTATTCTTAATCAATTAAAAAAGCATAAAAGCCAAAAAGCAATTAAAAAAGCCTTCTTAATCAATTAAAAAGCATATCTTAAGCATGTTTCGTAGCATTCAATTTTATTGTTGAAGTAAAATTCAAATCGCTTTCATTGTTGCTAGTAATATTTCAACCCTTCCTCCATTGTTTGAAAACAAAAAAGGAGGATTTGGCTTCTTTTCCTATGTTGAGTGTTTTCCAGAATAAAATATGGTTTTAATAAAATTTTTCTTTTTGAAAATTAAGATTTTAGCTTCATACTCAACTAACAGCGACATTCATGTCGTAAAACTATTTGTATAAATTCCTGCGTAGAAAAATAAGAAAATGCATATCACAATAAATTGAGCAATGTAAGGCTTTTAAAACAGCAAAAACAATGATATATCAATGTTTAAAAATCTTTCCTGAGGAAGCATTTAAAATCATCAGTGCAAAATTAATAATAATACTTAATATTTAACGAAATGTTTTATAACCTTTAATAATGGAAGTAATAGCATTCGTTTCCAAGTAATTTCATTTTTAACTTATATATAATAGGTGGAAATTATTAATAATTAATAACCAGAATGGTAAAATATTGAGCTAACACTCATAAAATTTTTAATTTTCCTGTCAACTCTTGCATTAAAAAATAGTGTACACATGAGTAAAAATTTATAAGTAAAAAATAAAGGTTAACCAGTTTAAATATATTAAAAGAAAGTCATTCTTATTTTGACAGTATTTATTTCACCTGATATGTTAAGAAGAATCCATTAACATTATAGATCATTACATACAATGTTTTTTTTAACCCAATCTATTTCAGTTTTTTAAACTTTGTTAGAAAATAAACTGTGGATGCAGAGTTGAATTTGAAACATCTTATCGGTTCTCTCAAATCAGGGTGTGTACAGGAGTATCTTTTTTCACGTCACTGAAAGCAGGAAATAGGGTCATAAATATCCCACCCCACTTTTTTCCATTGACAGAGAGAGTCGTTTTTCCCCTCCAGATGGATTTTACGAAATTCATTACTACTATTTTTAAAAAAAATTTATACGTCTAAAATATTCTTTTTGATCAGCGAATTCAAATTTGAGTTTAGTTCGAAATAACATTTTATTAATCTTAGAAGAAAATTGAGGAAAGACACAGGAAGATAAGAAAACCAGATTTTTAAGAAACTCATTCACACCAGGGGGATAATTGCCCACACACACACACACAGCTGGGAAGGAAGACCAGTGAAAAATGCACGTTTCTTTTTCGAACACTGCCTGGCATGTTGTTTTTTACAAAATTTTTTACTTTTAAATAAAAAAATATATATAATTCTGATTTTTTCCCATTTCTAATGTACGCTTGAATACACAACCACCAATTTGGTTCGTCTCATGCTTATTTATTCACAAGAAGCTGGTTTATTGCTGTTCTTCCGCCAAATAAGGAATTTCATTGATTCATTACACCTTCCGGGAAGGCGGCAAAAGCTCCCTCTCGGGAAGACCCTCAAGAAAGGCGGAAAACTCCCCCTCTCAAAGAAAGAAAGGGAAGGGAGATTTTATGACCCTATTCCCTGCTTTAAATGGTGTGAAACAAGATCCATTGCTCGAGGAGACGGAACTACCATGAGATCCTGCAGTCCATGTCCCTGAACAAGAGACATGGCCAAGGTCTTCAATTTTCCACCACAATAGGAAATAGCTTCTGATTGAAGCGGGCTCTCCTTGAATTGCACAAGTTTTCATTGTACACCTTCTGGTTTGGGGGAGTCGTTAGGATGTATCCTTTTTAAATACTCTATTTCTTTTCTAAAGTAAATTTTTTTTAGCTGATAAGAAAAAAAAGGGGAGGGGGGAGATTTCATTTAAAAAAACTTTATAAATTGTTATTTTGTTGAATTCCTATAAACAGATTAGGTTAATTAAATTCTGTCAAAATATGAATTTTCTTTTAATATATTTAAGGTTGTGTGTCAGGAAATTTCTGCCTAATTTCTTAAAAAGCGCTAACAGTGATTTAGTATCAATACAACGTGTTAATAGTCTTGGTGGTTTTAATTAGTAGTATCCTTACTTCAACCGGACGAAGCTGATGAAAATAAAGTGTCATATATCCGATGATAAAAATTTACATTTTTCTCTATTTTTTAGGTTAGTGTTTTGCTAGATTAGAAGCAGTCAATCCAGAGCTCAACAATCCGAAATTGACTGGTTAGAGAATATTTCAACTTTAATAAGTGGTACTCATGCAGAATACAAGATCGGCTTTTTTATAACCTTTCTAAATTAAAATCAAATTTTCCTTTTCCGAAAAATGTTATTTGAAAAGACAAATGTTGCTTAGATCTAGATACAAGCGTTAATTTCACGTTTAGCAAAATTTTCACGTTCAGAAAAGTGAAAACAATTCTTGCAAGAAACTCATCATCACTTACAGTTTTCTGTTCATATTCTGCATATTTCTTTTTTTAAAAGCTCTTTAGTTGGTCCCATTTTCAGTAAAAGTATGCGGTATGGTACTGATAAATTCAGTTAATTTTTAATGACATTATACCTGATCTAAGAAATCAAATAACTTTACCAGTGGATATTTGATAAATTTTTGCAGACATTCAAAAAGTCAATCCTTATATTACATGAACTCCATTACATATGCCCAAGTGTTATTAAGATAATGTAGTTCTGTATAGGTGTCAAAGGTGTTAATTTGGAACAAATTTTTAAAACCTTCAATTAATACAATATCCAGCTATTTTTCAAAAATAATTTATTGAAAGGTAATAAATATGATATAGACTTTAGCGAAGCAGAAATAGAATTTAAACAACTTTAAATTAATAATGATGTTAGGTTATTCTTTTTGGGGGGCGGTGGAGGAAGTTCGACCAAAGGAGCTTAAATTAAAATTATTTCCTTAATTCGAAGTTCAGATAAAGAGGTCTATCGTTACTCTCAGAAGGCAGTTATAAACATTATCATTAATTGGAATTAGAAAAAACTAAAGCAAAAAGATCATAATTAATATAAAAAGATTTATTTCCATTTTCTTTCTTTGAATCGATGAAACAATTGTAGTAAACTATGTTTTATTCTACTTTAAAATGTATTTTTCAGAAAGGTGAAGTTCTAGTTAGGCGATTCAAACATAAACAATAAATTTGTTTGTGCTGTCCTCAAGTAAAGTACATTAAATCCGAAACCCCTACGCTAAAAAAACGTAACAATATGAGCTCGAAAATCAAAACTTATTTGGTATTATTGAGCTTAAAGAGAGAAGTTATGAATTTTGGGGAACCATTTTCTATACTTGAATCGATGAAATAATTTTAATACTTATGTCTTATTCTACTTTAAAGTGTATTTCTTAAAAATGTGAAATTCTATTTAGGTGATTCAAATGGGATTAATTTTCTTTATTTATGCTATTTTGAAAACGCTCCTTATAAAGTAAGTAATATCAAACAAATTTCCTTCTTAACGTAATAATTATATTATTCTAGAGTAACTCTGATTGGCTTCTTTGATATCTTGATAAAGCGATCAAAAACCGCCAGTTTTTATCGAATATTTATATTGAAATTATCATAGATCGATCAGCTTTGATGATTGATTTAGTTCATTGGAGTACCACTTTTTTATTTTAAGGACTTATTGTCTCAAGAATATTTTGTTAAATATGATTCACAGAGCAGATGATGTATGTAAAAATTTAATTCATCGGCATTTCCCCCCTCAATCTACTATTTATATATTTCAATTAGACCATTTGTTAAGAGATTTATGTCTCTCCCAAAATAATTAAGAAATTAGATGGTGGGCTCCGATTACAGAAGATGCCTTGTAGATGTTAAGCCATACTTGCCTTAAATAAAACTGTTTAATTGTTTTTATAATGTATGTGTAGTAAAATATCATAGAAAACGTTTCCATGCATTTACTTTCTAAAAATATCATGTTTCATATTTGTTTCATTTTATACAGACACGTGCCGAAAATGACATTTTTATATGTTTAATTTGGAATGATAGTTGATTTATTTTTTCTCATTTGAGAACACGATATTGTTTAGGTTAGAAAGTTTTGATGTTTCCGAAATATGCGGGTAAAAATAGTTTTATATGCTTTTAAAAATTTTGCATTGTTAGTTATTACGTATGCTTGTTTGAAAGAAGATGCGTTTTCAAATAGCTGACCTACTTTTACCAGTATAGCTTTAATATTACGTATGCTTGTTTGAATGAAGATGCGTTTTCAAATAGCTGACCTACTTTTACCAGTATAGCTTTAATATTACGTATGCTTCGTTGAAAGCAGTTGCGTTTTTATTTCGCATGATTCATTAAAATGCGGAGATAAATTACAATCACGCAGGCGAATTCTTTGATTTGCAAAAAATATCTTCTTCGCATAAGTAAAAGTAACAGTTCAAAACATGTTTTGAACTGTTACTTTTTTTTTTTCACAAATTTAAGTAAATTATTTAATTTCTTTTTATATTTTAAAGAAGTTAGTAAAAAAGTTATATCAACTGATTGTCACTGTAGACCTTGTTTTGGTGAAGAAAAATAGAATTTTGACATTAGAAAAAAGTTAGAAATGTTGGCTATAGTAAAATCAATGTGAAAATCTAAAATTGTGCACTGATGTTTTGAAGTTCGTAAAATTATACAATAAAATTTTTCACCTATTCATTACTTAGGGCATGACATTTGAGATGGAGAGGGATAGAGTTTGCATGGATGTCATGATTTTACACTCTGTAAACTAACATATGAGGGAGCAACGCAAATAAACACTATTATTTTTCTTCAAGATACTGGTCTTTAATTTGATTTTGATTCTTAATCACCAATAGTTTAAATATGCTTATCATATTTGTAAGTATTCTCTCAGGAAAAATGCACTTTAAATCAAATAAAATTTTAATAAAACAGAGAAATATATATAATTTTTAGTTGTTAAATTAAGTAGTTGATACAGGATACATTTTATAACCTTTCCTCCTCAAGAAAACCGACAATTTTTTTAATGCATTGAGAAATTTGCAACTTTTATTCTAAAGAGATACTTTTATCCTAACTTTTTACTTTAAAAGATTAAAAAGACTTCCTTTTCTTTAAACCGCCGGAATATTAAAGATAGACCCATGCTTGGTAAAGTTACGTAAAGTTACGTTATATTTTTTGTCAATATTTTTAAGATCAACAAAAAGGAAATAGGATTTTAGAATACCTCGTTTGAATTTAAAATGACATTCCTAAAAAATATTGAAAATAAAGGGTCTTATCTATCGACGGCCATGGTTTGAGAGGCCCAAAACTGGTTTCTGCAGGCTATTTGTCAACACCACCGCCTTCTCAATAGAAGCGACTGCGAGTCTCCACGTTTCTTTCTTTAGGGGGGGGGATCAAAAGCGTCAAAATGTCATTTCTAGAAATTGAAACTTCTCAAAAGAAAACCAGCCTAACCAGTCAACGTCAAGGACTGGACCAGTTATACTATGTGAACTTTAACGAGGTGCCTAGCCCCGCCAGGGGCTTATCCTCTAGCTTGGGAGATGTTGACAGGAGCTCTGCTGAAGTTGGAATGCCTTGGACTGCTGGAGTGCTTGGAGATCCCCATGAGGGGGGGGGGGGCGTGGTGAACGAGAATGAACAATCATGCTATCGGCTGTTGGGTAATAGTATAAGAACCTTGCAAGAAAAATTTTATTTAGTTTGAGTACTATCAGACTTACAAAGGGCATTAAGGAGAATTAGTACTTTCGCTGTTGGATCGGGGTTGGTTTTCATTTGTTTAGCAGCTTCAATGAGGTTTGGGAACACATTAAATATTTGTTTAATTTCCTGGAGGGCCTCAAACATGTCTTTTATATCATTATCAGCAGGTGGTACAGTTGGGTTATGAGTATGTTGTTGCGGGAGATTATTTTTGGTCACGTTGGCGAAGGACAAGTTAGGTTTTCTGTAATTACTAGCAAAGTATGCTGCTCTATTCTGAAGGGGAGTATTAATTCTGGGGAATTTAGAACATCCTCTATAGGCGGCGGTGTGTCCGAGCTCACCACAGTTAATGCACTTGGGGGATTCAATTTTTTCATTAATACTGCAGTTTCTAGTTTGGTGGGCTTCCCCACACTTTAAGCATCTGGGCTGCATAGCGCAGTTACTAGCAACGTGGCCGAACAAGTTACAATTGTAACATTGAGAGACGGTGAACCGTCCTCTGTAACTCTCAATGGTGATTTTGAGGAAACCTATGTCAGTAATGTTGAAAATTTCATCGACAACATTATTTTTATGAAGTTCAACAAGGTAAATGGGCAGGGGTCTTCTAGTTTTATATTGCGTAAGTCTGTGTATTTTGTTAACACTGAACCCGCGTTCATTTAGATCATTTTTAATCTCATCACAGTCGAAGTCGATGGGCAGTCCCTTGATGACCACTTTGACTGGTCTTACTGATTTAGGGGGTTTAATAAAGAATTCATGATTGTTATCCTCGCAATACTTAATGATTTCTTTGTGATTTTCAATAGACCCCGGAAAAATTTTGATGAAACCATTTGACAAAGTATTATCTTTGACCCCAAATTTTTCATTGATGTCTTTAAGGATTTTGGAGTAATTCGCGAAATATTTGAGCATGATTGGGGGAATCTTATGCGGTTTTTCACTTGCATTATTTTTATTTCCCTTATCCTCGATAATTTCCTCCTGAGGGATAGTCATATTAGAAGGGTCTAATTGTTCTTCACTCAGGGCATCGAAACGGTTATTTAGACTAATTTGCGGGGTTGGGGGATTTAAGTTGCTAGCTTTTGCGGTTTTCCTCTTGGGAGATTGAACAAACTCCACCGTCTTTTTATCTCTAGCACAGCCAATAGCAAGAATAGAGCATAACTCACCCCAAAGTTGATCATTGTCCTTCATCATTACCAGGCGAGAATTGCAGATTCGATCATATTCTTCCCTATCTGGGATATTTTGATTCTCATTATTCTCGATCCACCTGCAGAAGACTCTCAATGCCAACTCCTTTTTGTTGATTTGATCCATAGTCAGCCTCGCTTTAGAACAATTATCGCAGCTACATTTTGTCTTGATTTTAGCTCTAATCTCATCTTTTGAAAGACTAGTAGTCTGAACAAGACACGGTTTTTTGTTCGTACTAACGGGAGCAGCTGCTCCTACTAGCTCATCAACCTGACGACCGCTCTCCTACATGGTCGAGCGACGAGGAACGAAAATTTTTGACGAAAATTTTAAAAAATTTTGAACGAAAATTTAGGACTGGACCAGTTATACTAAAGTACCCTGCGTTACTTATACCCTGCTAATAAATAAACCACAGGGGCGTTAACTTCCTTGCAAATACTTCAAGCTAATTGGTTGAGAGAATAGTCATTTTAAAAGCTCTCCCTATATTTTTGTTGTGCCTATTTAGCGGGAATACACAAGACCAATTACAAAGCGCAGTAAAAAGTCATGCCTACTCAAGGAGGATCAAATGAAACCAATGGAATAATCGCAAACACTTGTCACATCGAGGCAACTCCCCCTCCGATTTTAGTAATAGCACCCTCTACAGCAACCCCCCCCCCCCGATGCACCGCCATTTTCAGACATTAAATCCGAATGCTTCAATGCTTACAGACATGTAAGCATTGACTACGCGTAAGGTTGTGCGTAAAAATCGTCTATTTTTGTAAATATTTTTATGGCATGCACAAGATTTAAATCTATCTACTTCAAAAATTCTTTAAAAATTTCCCTTCCTTTTCTTAGCGCATTTATTCTTCTTTTCCATTAATTCTCGTAAACTAATATTTGTTATGTATAATATTACTTAGTAACTATATACTTATATTTGTAGGTTACTTATAATTTAACATAATGTTAAAAAATATAGGTTTCTATAGTTTTGTAATTTAAATATCAACATTTCACTTTAAAAACTTCGATTTTTACAAGCAAAACTTTTATGTTTTTAACTACACAGCCAGTTCAGCCCGAACCTTGCTAATTGCAATAGAGCGACACCTAAAAACAATTATATTTTTCTTAAGATAAGTTAATAAATAAGGATTTAACTTTTCAACTAAGTCTAGAAACATTTCATTTTTGTGTTGTAATAACAAAAAATGTCTATATGTATATGAATTTGAAATAACCTAAGAAATTTGTATGGAAATGAAGCTTCTGCAGCATTTCAGGGATATGATTCATTTTTAACATAATTCGTTTAATGAATTTTTTAAATATAACTTTATCTATTTATGTACAGTTTTATATAATTTTATTATTTTTGTAAAGTATATCATTTTTTAAAGTTTTTAAATATATTTATATTTATTATTAATTTTATTTTTTGCAGTTCAATTATGTAGATACGAAGAAAGAAAACAGTTATCTGTCTCGATGCTTAAAAGATTTGTACAAGGAAAAGTGTGAAACTAATTTTAAACAAGATGGAAACTTCAAAAGGTAAAAATTATTTGCTTTCCTCTGTACTCTCCTAGTAGTGATACATTCTTTGCGAATGTATGTATCAGTCCGCCTTCTAGTGATACATTCTTTGCAAATGTATGTATCAGTCCGCCTTCCTGTGTTTACTAGACATGCGCAGAGATACATACTTTGTAAATCCATGTATCAATGTGCTTCAAAGAATACCTTACGCATACTCCATCACGCAGGGTTTACGAGAGAGAGATTAGCAGTAGTGATGGGAAATCTCGTTCATTTCAAAGATTCGACTCAAAATCGTTCGTTCACCAATTTGACCCGTTCGTTTCAGGTCGTTCGCGAACGACCTTTTCAGACTCATCGAACGAAAGAATCAACTCTTTCGTTCGCGAACGAATGAACTGGACTCTTTCGTTCGCGAACGATTAAACTAGACTCTTTCGTTCGCGAACGATTAAACTAGGCTCTTTCGTTCGAGAACGAACGACTTTGTTGCTTCTGTGCTGACTCATTACGTCACTTCCCAATCCGGAAATTTAAGGCCCTATCACACGGCGAAACTTTCGTCAATAGTTGTCGATTTGTGCCCTCTGGTCAAGCAAGTTTTCCGTCATCGTCAACTTTTTCTAAAGGCCCTATCACACGGCAAAATATCGTCGGCACTTTCGCCAACAAACGACGACGAAAGTGACGTCACTTCAGGATTTGCTGTCTGGTAAACCTAAAAACTTAGGTTTACGTTATAGTGCATTTATCGCTCTTTATCCGTTTCTCCTACTTAGTGAATATCGGCAGTTTTCTTATTTCATAATTCGTGGGATTCTAGTCAAGACGGTGCTTAAATTTATAATTAAATCCTGGATAATTTCTTAAAGTGATCCGATTAGCTTTCAATGAATATAAAAGCCCATGGTAGCAATAATAGTTGTAATTTTTTTAAAAAACTCAAACTATCTTGGAATTTGTAGATATGTAAATTACGAAGCCAATGCAATAAAATTCCATTGCTTTAATAAATTGCAATTATATTGATGCATTATTGAATTTATTGGAATTGAATCACTTTTGCTTCTAATTTAATTTTTTGAGTGCTTAATACAATGAATATAATAAGGATTGTAAAATGAGACAAGTTGCACATTTATCGAATTTAAAAATACTTTTCTAGCCATTTTTTCTTTTGAATGTCTTTTTCATTTCTAATAGTATCAATCTTATTGTCAGTTATTGTAAATATTTATCGTACCATTCAACTAATTGTAATGTTTTCATCAAAATCAATAACAATGAAATGTGAAAAATAATAAAACTTTTTAATTATTCTTATTAACAGTTTTGTAATTATTTTTGTAGTAATAATGACTAGTTAGTAGTAGTTTTTGTAGTAATAATGGCAATTGTTTCTAATTTATCAAAATTAGTAACAATAAATTCTGTAAAATAATGAAACTTTTTAATTTTTCTTAGTAACAGTTTTGTAATTATTTTTGTAGTAATAATGACAAGAAAAAAAAATGCTGATTTTGTGTTTTTATTTTATAAATTACTATAAATTTAACTAATCAATATTAAATTTAAAACAAAAATATATTGAAAAGAAAAATGATTTGTGGTTGTGCATTCAATTAAGCTTAAAAGGTGCATACCATCATCGATAGTGCTGAAATTTTAAAATCATTTTTAAGTACCTTAAAAGTGCTTATTTTTCTAGAAAAGAGCAAATAAAACAAAAGTTGATAAATAAAACAGAAGAGGGGGGCCAATACATTTAAAATAAAATTAAATAACTTTTGAAATCAAATGATTTTTATCTATATGAAAACTGATATTTGTTGGATCCATCTCGACAAATTTTAGGTTTTGTGTACATAAAAATAAAAACTGTGTCTAGATGTGCAGTGCAAATAATTAAAGTTAGGAATTTGAAAAATATTTACTAAGAACATATTTTTTTGGATTTTAATTAAAAATAAAAACAATATTTAAAAACATTACCACCATATCATTGATTAAGAAGTATTTTTTACTCTTTTAAATTTGATTGAATGTTTATTCCCTCCTATTTATTTTTTTAAATTAATTTTTGAGAAAGTATATTTAACTCAATTTGTATTTATCATTCTTTTAATTAATTTTTATTTTCCCAAAGAAGTTCAAAATTATAAAACAATTAATTGAATAGGATTCTTCATTTGATAAATATTGGTAAATTCTAAGGCATTACACTATTTAGACTTGCTCATTTCTAAAATTGCTCTTTAAAAAAATTTGTTAAATGTTTTGTTTTCATTTTATTTGCAACTACAGAGCTTGTTTTTTTAAAAAAAAATCTCTGTGGATTTATTACCAGTATTTGTGATAAATAGGAATCATTAAATAATTTTCATTCAATAATAATAAACAAAAAATAATTTTCCAAAATATGTTATTGCATTTTCCTTAGTTTTTTTCAAAGCTAAAGTATTAAAACTTCATTTATCTTTACATGGATATTAAAAAACAGGTTTGTCGTAAAATTTCAAATTGCCAAGCATTTAAATGAAATAATAACCTCCACATTACATCAGGAATGAGAAGCAATAAAACACTTGTTTTTTAATCTGACCATTTCCAAGTGTGTGGTTATTCTATGCATCTTTCTCAATGCAAATGTATAATCAGAAATATCATTCTAAATTAACTGTTAATTTGTTAGATTTAAAGAAAAAATGTGGAAAAAGAAGCCTGAATTTTATTGTCTATCATCTATTAAAAATTCATTTTTGAGAATGTATATTGGACTCAATTTGTATTTATCATTCCTTTAAATAATTTTTATTTCCCCACACCAGTTCAAAATTATAAAACAATTCCATTCCAAAACTATTTCTAATGGTATCTATAGTAGTTTTTTGCTAATAATAAAAATATGATCTTTTTATATTTTTGTCAAAACCAAATATGTTTTATATTTCTTCACTATTTAGTCTCACTTATTTCTAAAATTGCTCTTTAAAAAAATGTTAAATGTTTTGTTTTCATTTTATTTGAAACTACAAAGCTGTTTTTTAAAAAAATCTTTGTGCATTTATTACCAGTATTTGCGAAAAATAGGAATCATTAAATAATTTTCATTCAATAATAATAATCAAAAATAATTTTCCAAACTATGTTATTGCATTTTTCTTAGTTTTTTCAAAGCTAAAGTATTAAAACCTCATTTTTTTACATAGATAATTAAAAACAGGTTTTTCTTAAATTTTTAAATTGCCAAAAAAAAAAGAAGAAGAAAAGAATATTATTTAAAAAAAAAACCCTCTACATTACATCAGGAATGAGAAGCAATAAAACATTTGTTTTTTAGTGTGCCCATTTCCAAATGTGTGGCCATTCTACGCATCTTTCTCTATGCAAATGTAGCATCAGAAATATCATTCTAAATTAACTGTTAGTTTGTTAAATTTAAAAGAAAAAAATATGGAAAAAGAAGCCTGCATTTTACTGTCTATCATACAAAAGGTGATTTCGTTTTTTGCTAATGATAAAAGTATGATCATTTTTATATTTTTGTCAAAACCAAATAGTATGTTTTATATTTCTGCAACATTGTAGGAACATCTAAGTATTAAAATTTAAAATCACTATTATATTTTTCACTCTAACATTGGAGTTAAATTTTTTAAATTATATAGAAGCTGTTAACGATCTATTACTATAATCAAAAGATTATACTATTATTTGAATAAATAAAGACTGAATATGGTCAAATATATTTCACAAAAAGAAAACAAATCACATCAGAATTAATATATATATTTTTCATTTATTTAAAAATATTCTGTTGAATTTTTGAAAATTCCATCACAAGTTCGAAGATCCTTCTAGAGAACTATACCCCATACGGTAGTGCCAGTTTTTTTAAAGTGGGAGCAATAAGTTGTTCCACAGAATGGAGAAAAGATACCGTAGTTTTACTTCGCTTTTTTCATTCTGTCGAAACTATTTTTAGTATTTAGCAATATGTAACATTAAATGCACGC
>JAOUZG010032793.1:0-21772 GCA_026289955.1 Argiope argentata | reverse complement strand
TTTTACGATTCCTTCACAATAATGTCCCCCTCTCAGAATATCGAAAAAGTACATTCGAGATATTGGAAAACATCTAGTGTTAATAGCATTATCAAAAGAAAAAAAATTCTTCGCTTCTTTTCATAATGTTAAATCTGTCTCTACTACTAATAAAGATGAATGTCTACATGTCTGGTGCTCTTCAAATCATGTAGTATGATTGAGTTACAAAACTTGACACAAATAACTGGGATGGTTGAAATATGGTGCTCGAAAATTTTAAATTAAATATTTTATATTAAATTTAAGCGAAATCATTATTTTTTACAATAAATTAAGAAAATATAATAAAAAATGGTTTTTATATCATGTTAAAATTTAAAAAATGTCTTCCTAAATAATACTTTTAATGCAAAATGTTCTGAATTTTGGCATTAGAGTTTTAAGTTTAAATTCTTTCTTTAAATCATGACGTTGCTATTAAATTCAAACCATTTTAATTGTTTCATCATATATGGTATGGCTTTCTATTGTGGATGCTAAAAATGGATTCAATTTAATGCCTCTGAAGTTTACGATTTGGACGGAAACATTAAATCACAGTATCACGAAATATAAGAGATGGATCAAATAGGCATTTATGTTAGTAATAGAACTATGGTGTCGTAGTACTGATCTCCATTGCAAAAGTTTCACGCATTCAATAAATAGTGAATATGTAGAACAATTTAAGTAACACGATTTGAATCCAACAATTTAATCGAATTAATTTAAAAATAAACTATAAATAATTAATCTAGATAGAAATCATTTAAATGAACTTTCTATACAAGATATTAAATGAAATTTAATTCTCGGATTGCACGGAAATGCAAAAGAACTCTCAAAGTATTAAAAGCAATAATAGTTTTTCATAAATTCACCGATTGTAAAAGACTCTGCAGTGAGAATAAGATCCAGATGACAGGTCGATTTTACCCAACCTTTTTTTCCAATATATTTGCATTGAGAAGTTTCATAGATGCAAACGCTAGAAATAGCAAACATATAGGTCTTAATATAATAAGTTCAAACCTGTGGTTGTGGTTCCAGCTGCTGCTGCAGTTTGCAGCATTCACTCTTCCAAAAGTCTGCCCTGCGTCTCTCGGTTTCAGATTTTTTCTTTTCCAGTTCATACAACTGAAATGGAAAAAGTCAACTTCAGTATTCGTATTACAAAATTCAATTTAAATTTAAAAAAAATTACAACTCATGGTCAAGTCCAATTTCAGCACAAATAGGCCCTCAAAAATAAAAATAGAAAATTGAATCTAAATATTAAAAAGTCTGGAATTTCTTGCTTCGAAGAAGAGCTTACAACTGTTCAGAGAACTATAACAGTTTTTTAATAATTGAGAACTATATCAATTTTTAAAAAAATTCAGTTTTTTCTTATCGACTGTTTTCACTTGAATATTAAAAATTGCACAGCATCGTACGGAGTCGGATATTAGAAACAATTCTTTTTCGTCAATAAATATATTTCCTATGTCATTTAAACTATACTAAGATTTTTTTAATGGAAAAACAATCTAAAATTCAAAATTTATAGATTGTTCTAATGCGTTTTTATTATTACTGTGCATTTCAAATTCAGACAAACATTTTTATTTATAATCACGCTTGTAGTTTTATATTAATAATGAATATTTTTTTCTATTGGCTAAATTGCTAACATACTGATACAAGTTAAATATTTTTAGTATGTAATATTTTTACTCAAATCAAGCGCCAACGTTTGTTAAAAGTACAAATAAATATCCGAGAACGCAAAAAAGTAACAATTAAAACTTTTCACATAATTTAAAATTTCATGCAGATGCACAATTTTATCCCCGTAGTATTTTACTTTCTTTAAATTATAATCAAAAATATACAGATATTGTACTTTGAAATAAAAATTTCTATATACCTCAAAATCTATTCATTTCAAAGGTTAAAATATTTTTCTGTATATCATTGAAAACAAAATAAAGAAAAAATGACTTTTTTGCTATAGCACCGCGTGAATTGTCATATTTCTAAAATTGTCGCACTCTGTGTATTTCATTTAACTCAATGCCTCTTTATTTAATAAAACCAAGAATTTCCGTCTCTCATTTAAAAATGTAACGAATTTTATTAAAAGACAATGCAAAAAATATGGCCTACCTTTTTATAATCAGGAGGACTTTCTGTAAAGAAAAAAAATGATTAGATGTTTCAAATTCTGTAAAATTTATTGAAAGTGAAAAATTAAAATACATCATATAAATTGATACTTTTTACCGGTATGAATTTTTCTGGAGCTTTTCTACTTATACGACTAAGAATTCTGTAATAGTAGTTAAAATTTAAAATCAACTTTTCCATATGTATGACATAGATGCATGAATATAATTGATTTCTCGATATACAGCCTCTTATAAATTACAACTTCAAAGACGTTCGAATTTCTTTTAACACAAAGCCCAACACGAGAAGGTTTATTCAATGCTGGAAGATGATTATGATTGTTGGAATAATGTAAACTTTTTCATATTTGATTCCATTTTTTAAGTTGAACATATAAATTTTCGTTGTTAATAATTTTGTTTTCATTTGTTCTACATATTGTGGTTTTTAATACAAGATATCATTAGGCATAAAAGGATTAAATTTGTTTTATTCAGTAACGAGATAAATACTTTATATCTCATTTTGATAGTGATGGTTTTTAATTACTCTGTTCTAAAACCATTTTCTAACTACTCAAATGTCGGCTTCACTAACTTCTGTGTTGCGTAAGCGGTAATCTTGCTGCAGTAATCCAAACACGGCATTTGGATATTCCTTTCTGAACTTATACACGCGAAAGAATACCGGATTCGCATGCAGAACATGCGTACAGCTATTACAATAACACGGTTGGTTTAGTAACTAAAAGTTTGATAATGATTTGTTGAGGAAACCATCTACAATTTAAGCATAAGGATTCTGCTGCAATTAAAAATAATCTCGAGACATCTCTTGTTTGATTAAAACCTAATCATTTCTATAGTCAATTTATGTCCGACTTTAGCTTTATTGATTTTCAAAGTGTCCATGAAAGAAATGTTCATTGTATATTCCATCTTTAAATCAATTCTTAAGAGCTAAATTTCCATAATATTGATCATTGTACTCTTCTTCGTAAACGGGCACAAAAAATACTCTCCGTGGTAAAATATTCAAAATTTACACCTTTTGGATTTTGTATCTGCTGATCCGAGATCTCATCAAAAAAAGAAACGTAAATCTACAATTTTCCTTCAGGATCTCTATTCCAGTATTCTAAATTACAGTTTTCCTAACAATATGCAAAATAAACATCTTTGGATAATAAACATACTTGTTTTAGATTTATGTTCATGAGGTCTTTTATAAAAATTACAAAAAATTAATGTTTTGATCATCAGTCTCATAATATGAAAAATATTTACGGAATTTAAAGCATAAAATCACCAAATGAATTTACCTTTATTGGTTATAAAGAACAAAAAAGAATTTCAAACATTTAGCTTGAAAATTGAAATGGATGAAGCATGAAGTACACCACATACAAGCGTGAGAATTTTATAGGAATTAAAAACTAAGAATACTCTCAAGAGACAACTTGTTTCACAGTGTAGGTTAATTTAATAAAATCAAATTACTTCTAAGATCATTTTATACTTAATTTTATCTTTATTGAGGGAAGTGTCCGTTGAAAATTTCTCTGTGCATTCCTTTTATAAATCAATTCTTAACATTTTAAATTTCCAGAAATTGTAGTTGATCATTGAACTCTTTGTAAACGGACACGAAGAATGCTCTTTGTGGTAAAATGATCAAAATTGACCTTTCTGGATTTTGCATCTGCTGAACCGTCATCCGATCTAAAAGTAGTAAATCGACAACTATATTTTAGGATCTCACTTTAACGTTTCTTAAGTTTCAGATTTCGTAATAATGATAATAATAAGCACTAGGAGGCAATTGATTTTAGTTCATGTACAAGAGGTGAAATGTTCTCATATTTATAAAAATCACAAGAACAGAAGTTTTGGTAATCTGCAAGGTTAAAAAGTTTAAGATTTAGGATAACCAAGCCAATTAAACTTGTTATAAAGGACAAAATTGCCTTTGAAATATTTGGTATGAAAATTAAAAAACGAAACAACTTACCCTGATCCCGAGAGAACTGGGTTTGCAGGACAAAAAACGGTCTAATGGAAGTGTTTTCAGTCTAAAATGAGAAGAAAGGGAATAAGTTTGAGTAAAGTAAGTCTTCAAGCAGAACAAAAACAGAAATAAAATTTTAGTTAGGAAGCATAGATATCAATCAGTCAAGAAATAATTCTTGCTGTCCTATACAAAATTTACAAACTAGACACAAAATTTACCAATCTTTAATTGTTAAAAATGTGATAAAGAAATAAATCGGATTTATTAATATTCAAGGAGAATTTGAAATGTAATAATTTTAAAATTCCGTTTCAAGACGAGTGCACATAAGCGTTTTGAATGTATAGAAGACAAGCGATATCAAATACTTTTGATTTCGATTTTAAAAATTTTCTGTATCAAATTGAATATAAACCATCAATCGTAATTCAAGTAATTAAATTGCTAAAAGATATAAAGAAATTTATTCAAAAATAGAATTAGATAATTTTTTCC
The DNA here is from genome assembly GCA_026289955.1 of Argiope argentata. Classification (NCBI taxonomy): domain Eukaryota; kingdom Metazoa; phylum Arthropoda; class Arachnida; order Araneae; family Araneidae; genus Argiope; species Argiope argentata. The sequence goes on along the minus strand of JAOUZG010032793.1, from coordinate 17,095 downwards.
GGTATAGTGTGAACTGTCACTATACCGGATTTATTTTTAGATTTCAAGTTCCTTCGTATTTTCGAAGTTTTGAAATTCAACAAGAAATCAGCGTAATTAATGATTATATTTTGAACAAGACGGTTGCATATGTGCGTACTGCCGAAGACAAGATTGCTTCTTTGTCAATTTGTTAATGGAGAGAGTTCTAGTTTTATTTCCGGTTGAATCAGATTTGAATTTATATTTTCATCGTAAATTTACTAAAAGATGATTTCATATATATTATTGCAGTGTAGCTTGAGAAATTGAAAAGAATATTTTTTATCAAATAATAAATAAGCATCTTTTTTGATAAATAAAATATTTGTGGGGTATTGTTATAATTACTTTCGAATTAAATTCATGAAAAGGCTTCCAATTTGATTTCCTTTCTAGTTATTAACATTTTATTTAATACTTATTGCGAAATTATTATCTTAAATACTGCAACCAAATTTCTCTAATAGGTTTCATTTTATATCTTGTTTGTTGTCAATATTAATTTTTATATCTTTAAACGTAAAATTATATTTTACCACAAATGCCTAATTTTTAGGATTAAATAGGATAGTCACAGAATGAAAAACCAAATCTGAATCCATGAACAGATTTAAACAGAAAGATACACTATAACCGCGATTTATTATATTACATGATTGCTATTTCGCTTTCAAAAGTGATATTTATAGCATACGCACAAAATACGACTACCAAAAAAATTTTATAGACAGGTTTTGCATTAAAAATTTATTAGTTTATTTAATGATATACGTGTTGTTACAAAACATTATTCCAGCATGAAATTAAAAGAAACTGAAATTTCAATTATATCTGCACCAAATCTGTTTCTTTTATCTTAAACAGTTTTGAATTATTTTGTGTTCTCATTTTAAACCCCGTTCACTGGGTTGCAAAATCGATTTATAAAAATTAGAAATAAAATGCACATGTTTTTTCAATGGAAATATGAATGCTTCAATGAATAAGTTAAATAATATCCGCTTTTTTTGAATTTCAACTTATAAATTAAAGCGACTCGGTACCCTGAAAATTTCGGAAAATTAACAAATATCGATTTTTCCGAGTTTGAAAGAAAACTATCCTGGAATCTTTGGCTTATTAATCTAAAAATTTTAAAGCAATCGAGCAAGTATTTATTGAGGTTAGGAAATATTTTGTCAAACGAGATACCATATGCCATGCCCACTTCCTGTGTTTACATCAAAATATTTCATTTGCAACTAGGCACGCTGGGTAATTTTTTTTTCCATTAAATAAAGTGCAAGGCAGTTGCTTGATGCTCTTACGGTTAACTAGAGATTTACTGTTCGGTTTTCTTTCCGATTGAATATCTTACTGATTACAATCTTCAAAATAAATTCATTTGAATTTCAATGAAATGGTCTAAGGCAGATTAACTGATATTTAATTAACAGAAATGCAGATAATTTAATGCAAATTTTTATTTTTTAAAAATTATCGAACAAAAGTGAAATTTTTCTAATTTTTTCTCGTAATATCTATATGCCATAATGGACATAATATATATATTAATAAAATTAATATTTTAAGACTTAAAAAAACCACATTATTTTTCTAAGAAAAACTAGCTTGATATGAGCTGTTTTTATTTCAATTACAATGTATTGAAATCTTTAAAGCCGTTTATCTCAGTTTGCTTTTTTTTTAAATCCTGTCTGCTTCACAATGTTAAGTCAATCATATTTAATTGTATTTGTGGGGGAAATTTTTTCTGCTCAGTCTTAAACGCAAGCTTAACAGAATTAGGAACTGATTTGTAAAAATTTCGATTTGAACTTTTCCTAAAAATGTTTAAAATGAAAAAAATGTATATATTTCGCAAGAAATTTTACGAAAATTTGATTAACTTTTTTTTCAGAAAGTAAAATTGGTATCAAAAATCTGATTCCTAATTTTCTTAAATTCATAATGAAGTCTCTGAAAAAAATTGGAAAATAGTAGAAAAAAATTTTTTTTTAAAGAAGTTAATATTTTCAAAAATATTTTTAAATTTAATTTTTGAATTTAAAAATTTTTAGAAACAAGCTTTTTATTTTTAACATCTGTCACAAAATTTGAACTATTTGTAAGAAGTTGAGGAAATTTTTGTGTGTGAGATAGAATCCAATTTCTTTTAAAACTTCACATGTTTAATTCCCTATCCCCGCAGGCCGGAAATGTAAAACATTTTATTACACTCCGCTTCTTTTACAGGCTAGAAAGTTTGTTTTTAATATTTTGAACATGAATTATATAATGCTGTTATCCAATAACACATGCTTATTTCCTTCGTCTCAGAAATATTTGAACCCTTGCGAATTCTGCATCTATCTCGTCGATATCTTAAAAACCACAGTCATAACTTGGAAGATCTCAGCAAATACCGAAATTAATTTGAGGGTACATTAAAAAATATTTCATAAAAAGTGCACTTTTTATTAAAAAATATTTAATAAAAAGTGCACTTTATTTGACAGATTTGATTTTAATCTCTAATCACATGTAAAATTCCACCCATAAAATTTAATGGGCTTTGGTCTATCTGATTTATGTATTTGCGGATCAATAGACGTAATATCGAAAATGAGTTTTTCTAACTCAAGGAGATCAAAAAATGAGAAGTCCTGAAGTAGAATCTCTTGATTATGATATTTGTATTTTTCAAATACGAGAAAAGGATGCTCAAACTTAAAAATTTCCATGCAATTCTCTAATTATATATTTTAATATATTCTATACTTTAATACTGTGTATAACTATTACTAATTTAATGTAAAATTGATTATTATGCAGCTCCTGTTAATTTATTTTCTTCAAACTAAAACAAAGGCAAATAACATTTTACAAGTGCACATTTCTTTAAAAAGGATGACAAGTTCCAAATAAGGATTATATTCTAATGCGTAAGATGAAATATAGTTGTGGATGTTAAATTTCTACAACTTAAAAGTTTTATGCTAATTTGATATTCAACTCAAGATCTCGGAGTTAAGATCAAGATTAATCCTTTATACTTGAGAGTTCACTCTCGGTCACCATTCAAGATGCATTTTTACGTTTTGTTTAATTTTTATTAAAAATTCTTACATAATCGTAAAATGATACAAATTGACTTTTCGAGGAGATTCAGTTTGAAACAATTATATATTTATTTTTTCGGATTAATAAGCAAGCCCTTGTATAAGGTAAATAATTTTGCATCCAATTATTTTTCGAGTGTGAAGGTTGAAGTAATGGAAAATTTTACATAGGTCGTGTTGTGTGCGGCATTTAAAATTAGATCTGGCAGTTTTATACTATATAAAAACCATTACAGAGTTTCACAAGCCACGGATGCAAAATACTACTAGTTATATTTGTAATAGAAGGCTACATATTTGCTTTTATTGATTATAGAAATAAATGGAGCAAAAATTGAAATGGGTACCAAAAAGACACGAGGAAGAAAACACATCCCAGCACTTCGCCAGTTCGCTGAGATTGAAACTAAAAGCTTTGCTAGAACGTTGAAAGTGTGGTGTGTTTATTTAGGGGGTGGGGATTTACATCGAAATATGCAACGAAAGGAACGTTTCCTCGGGTTACTATATTATATATAGTGCGTTATTTTCTAATTTTATCCTTTCTCTTAAAATACTACTTATTAACCAGATGAACTAGAAAAATGGTAAATTCTAAAACAATTTCATAAAAATTTGAGAAAGCTAAAACTTTTTATTCGAAATCGGACCAATGGAAACTAGCTTATTTATGTTAAACGAAATTAAAATCAATAAGTTAATCGAAATGCTTTTAAAATTATTTTTTGTCTTTTTTTAAAATTATATTAAACAATATTTATATATTTTTTTAATAATTAGAAAAAAACCAAATAACCATTCCCTTTTTACAGACCATTGGTCCGATTTGTTCTTCAAAGATTCGATGGAATATTTAAAAATCTTGGATTTATTTTTAAAGGTCACTGGACCACCGCCAATCAGCATTTTTGAAAGATATCGCAAAGTAAAACTTTGATAAAACTCGAAGCCTCTAAAAATGAAAACATTTCTCCCCTTTTTGAATATCATTAGCAGATCAGTCTGCTCTAAACTTACTGGTGAGCATGAATTCCACCAGTACTTTCAGTGTAATAAGATGCAGTTTGTCATTTGAAATGAGTAAAATTACCCAAATATGATAGTTCAATATTAGGTGACCGAAGGGAGATGTGTATTTGTAAACCCTTTTAATTTTCTTAAAATTCATGAAGTAGTCGTGTAACTAAATGGAACAATACCCAGTTCAGGTAAAAGGCTCAAAATGGGACTTCATCTAATTATTTATCACACTGCCATATTTACAACCAGAATAACTACATTCTAATAAATGGGGGCAAACAAATATCTTAAATTATCAAATATCGGAAAATGAAAAAAAAATATTAAAATAGGAAACGAAAGGTTAGAAGGTAAAATCTCCCACAATTTACAATTTAACCGCTAAACAAAGTAATCCGGCTGTTAAGTTTGCCAAAGGAATGGTAATAAATTCAACATGATATTTTAATATCCGTATCTAATCGATAATAAAAAGGAAAATTAAATTCAATTTTTTGCAAACCTGAAACCTGTTCTAATTTTTAAAATATGATAAAATTTGATGATTGACGGCTTAGAAGGGTTATATACAACTAAAACATAACGAAAACTTGTTTATGAAGGATTTAATATAAAATAACTATTTGCTATTCAGCTGACGGGTTTTGCATACTATGTTAAACATAATAATTTCTTAATCATATTCATGAAACTCGCATTCTTTGTTAATAATTCCTGGGCAAAATCTATTTTTAATGAATAAAACTATTTGTCATAACATGCAAAGTTTTTATTTGAAAAATTTCTTAAACGGATTAAAAAAACATTTCGGGCACTGATTAACACTTTAATATACTATTAGTAGCTTCAAGGAAACACTTTGGTACCACATAATGATTCTAACCGTCTAATTAAATTGACACCTCTATTTTGATGCTTTTCTACTGCAGTTAACACATAAAAAATCATTGCATTATACCTATCATAGGCTTAATCGGGTAATGCAACATATAAGAAAAACAACATTCTATTAATTCTTTAGCAAAAGTTTCAAAATTTTCGTATGCATTAAAGAAACCAGTGTATCTGAAAATTTTAAGTCTTTCAAATATATTTAAAAATACTTATTTTAAGAACGCTGTTTTTCCGTTAGCTATCTTTAAAAAACATAAGTAGCGTAGCATGGTTTTCAAATCATCAGAACATTCATTCAAAAGACCAACGCAATTAGGCTTGCAAAAACAAATTAATTCCAAAGCAATATTTCGAAACGCAACAGCCTGCACAGAACATTACAGAAAAAATATTTATACTACAATTTTAATAAAATTATAACCATATACGTAGTTACAAGATACATTTTACATTAAGTACAATTCCAATGGTAAATGACGTACTATTCTGAAATTTTCAATAAAATTTCGAAACATGAAATAAGTTGGTTCTTTATTGAATAATTATTTCTAAATAACAAATATATTCACATAAGAAATCATAAAAATATTCAGAGTGAAATATAATTTATAGATTAATTGATCCATTGTATACACAAGCTTATCATAAAGTTTTAATCTTAAATGAAAATTAATTTTAATTTCATCAATTATCAATAAAAAAATAATGAATAATATTTCAAGAGAATAAATAAGAAAATTTTACACTCACGTTTATTAAAGAATCCATATTTAAATTTCAAAAATCAAATTGTCACATTCAATGTTTAATCAAATTAGAAATATGAGAAACTTGAATTTTCAGAAGTTAGCTATAAGTGTGGCAACCTTCCTCTGAAAAGAACCATTTTTTAGTTTTCCTCGCTTCTTACTGCAGCCATTTCTAACTGCTCGCGTTTCAAGTTTCACTTTGGCTCATTGAAACGTCGCCAAATTCGAGAATTCAAAGATGTGATGTCACAACTGATATCATGAAATATTTTTGAGACACACAGATTGCGAAGCTGAAAGTGAAAAGATGTTCTGATGTAATTGAAAGATTCGAATACATCATTGGTAAAACATACAAAGAACCCAAAACATTTTAATTTTAACTATTAATAATCAATTAGCATGTTGATTATTTAAGAAACGCCTTGTTTTTTTAATACTTTATTTACATTCGCCTGTATTTTTTTCTGAATGAAAATCAAATTATCAGAGTGGTACTAAATATGTTCATGAAATATTAATTGCAATTAAAATTGCAACTCAATATTCAAAACAGTCTTGTAGCTAAAGAATTATGCGATATGCAAGCAGTTGTTGATATTTAAATTGCATCTCAAATACGAATCCTCACATTACGTTGAGATTTTTTAAAGCGCAAGAATGAAAAAACTACCGGCCGCTTCTATCTTAATCAGGAGCCGGTGTCATGGCACAGAAGAAACAAGTCTTCCTCCTGATCTAAGTGTCCCAGGTTCGAATCCCAGTCAGAAAAGGGTTATTCTTCTATGTTCTACTTGTGAGGTGTGATAATGTGCTCCTCCGGTAAAAAAGAACTTTTCAAGCGAATGTGATATGGGTCATCCTCATATGAGCTAAAAGTCAGATTTTTGCCTTCGTGTCCTTAGGGGTCCTTATCCACAAAAGCACTGCATCCCCTCATTTCGTTGTAAAGCGGACACGAGATCATCATCATTTTAATAAGAAATGCTAAATATTATTAAAATATGCGAATTAAGACGTTTTAAATCTAGGAAAAACTGAATTCGTCCTTCAGAATCTGTTTAAGTCACAATTTTGGCACCATCAATCCAGAAAATTTGATCTGAGAGGGTCATTTTTTAAAAGCACTATTTAGATGCTATGTTTGGAAATAAATAAAAATACTTTTCAAACAAAGTGAACTGGCTTTATATGTAATACGATTATAGTATTATTTAATAACGATCTGTAATCATGAAAATAAACACTCTGAACTACGGAAAACGCAGAATGCAATAGAAAATGGACTGATTGCCAACTCGCGGAATAAGCAGCTGAAGGGCTAGAGCCTGGTTAACAGAACCGAAAAAATGCGTTTATTTATAATCTAACGCAATGTTTAAAATATTTCATCGTATCAACACATAAATAAGAGAAGAATGCATCATGTACCAAATGTGATGAACCTTTTTAGGAAATGATGCCATTTGTAAAAAGCCCACATGCATTAACTGCATAGGTAAGCATAAAGTGAAAGATACTATGTGTCTGAAAGGGTTAAAAGAGAAGAAATTTTTAAGATTCAAATATTTAAACCATCTTACATTTATTGAATCTCGGAGGGTTTTTCAAGTTTTTAATACAAAACAAAACTTTTCTGAGATATTTAATGAGTAAATTTAATGTCTTGAGGAAAAAACTGGGAAAAAGAACTGACTGACATATTTAAGGGTCTCATCAACAAAAATAAGTTCATTAGAACTGTAAATTCAGATCAAACTAACATTTTTAATTCTATGTTTTAGAACTACACCAAAGTATCATTCCAATATTTTTAATGGTGCTTCAAAATATTTTGCAATTTGATGTAGCTAATAAACTCACATTGAAGAAAGAGGGGATCTAAAAAGTCCAAAACTTTTGCCACCGCTTAGAATTTTAAATGAAACCTTTGCTTTCAAGGACAAACCTTCCCTTTTCTAATTTCACTTTTTTATGTACATATTTAGTGAAATGAATCTCTCAAGTTGAAATTAAATTTGTCTTCTTGTTTTTGTTGGGGGTAGCTCCTTTTTTTTGGTTTTAGCTAGTGTATTGTTGCATTTCCACCTTCCTTCTTCCGTTCATGGCTTTTTGTTTCACTGTAAGTAATTGTAAAGAGAAAAAGAATGAATATATAACATCTTATTAATTTTTTTTTCTTTTATGAAGACTCACAAATGCCTCAATAGAAAAAGAGAAATAAATACTTATGAAATTCCCATAAGATTTTTATACTATTTATGAAAGATTTCAATAACGATGAAAGATTTTTTATAACTCTAAGAATAATTATTGTCTCACAATTTTTCAAATATATATACTGCTCAAGAAGTAAATTTTAAAGATTAAAGCAGTAATATCATAGGAAGTGCTATAGAAAGAAAATTAAATAGAATATATAATGAACACTTTTGCAAATAAAAAAGTCGCCTGATACTTTTTTTATTATTCGTCGTTCATTTTTATAAAAAAATACAAGAATAAACAATACATATAATTATATTTAATTAATATTTAGCTAAATGGAGTTTAGATATATCTCAATGAAAACAATTTAGAATGTAAGCAAAAATGATAAACTCAAATCTAGTAATTAAAATAGACAAGATAAAATAGTTAAGTGATTGAACACCTATAATTAAATTAAAATTTAAAAAATATTATTAAAATACATTGCAAGTAAAAAATATCATTAAGGAGTTATATCTTGCTTATCTTTCTTGAAAAATGTAAACATGTTAATTTGTAAAGTTATGTTAATGGTCGAATATGCAGTCATTAAAACTGCGGCAAATAGAAAGCCACAAAGATAAAATAATTCTTGAATGAAAAATTACCATTGTACTGCAGAACAGTTTTTTTTACAAAAGTTCCAAGGCATTAATAAATATTTAACTAAAGGATTATTGTAAAATTCTAATAAAAGTTAAAAACAAATGGAAAGTGTAATAATTCTATTTCATTTGGCTATACAGTGTCTTTTAAATTGATAGACTAATGTTTGAGAATTAATCACCTCAGCAAACTTAGAGCCTTTCTTGATGATATTCATGAGAGGACTTTCTATGGCTCTTAGACTACCTAATTCATGATATTAACTAATGCATATTTATAGAATTTTCCACAGAATTTTTATTTGAACACTGAGAAAACGTTCAAAAACACTTCAGTTGTATAAAAATAATTCAAGTTCAAAAGCAATTATCACTTTAAAACCTTAAATAAGATTTAAAGCAATAGTATTTTTAACTTTGTAGATTGAAACATGGGAAAACTATTCATCACATTAAAATAAATAAGAAGATGAATAAAAAAATATTTAACATTTGGTGTACAGTTTGCAAGAAAAATTTTATTGTTACTTTAAAATTAAAATTTGGCCCAGCTTTTCAAATATAATTCAAAGGCAAAAAGAGTTTTTAAAAAGTATTGGGACACTTTTGAGATGAGAAATTCAACAAATATATAACATATCAATAGAAATGAATTTACGACGACTTTTTAGACTATAATTTTAAACAAAAATTTAAGCAAGTTATATTGTTAATAAAATTTGGTGAGAAATTGATAAATAGAATGATGTGCAAAAACCTGTAATAAAATATTAGAAAAGGGGAAAATTAGTTTACTGTTCAGGGCATATAATAAAATTTAGAAAGTTAACTGTTTTTAACATTATTCAGAGGTTCAAGAAAACAAATAGTGTAGAAAACAAGCAAAAGAAAATATGAACGTCACATTTCTAGAAAGCAAGGTTTTAGAAAATATTTAGTTGAAAAATAAGCCACACTCGATTTAAAAATAATTGGCAATTTTGCAAAAAATGAGTCCAATCCATGCTAAATACAATATGAGAGGTCAAAGAAAGCAAGAATGGCCCAACAAGAAATTAACTTTTAAGATTTTATTGTTCTTCTTAATTTATTGCGAAGTGTCCCAATATTTTCTGAGCCCATTTCCTTGTTTTATTTCTTTATTTTTTAATTGTAACAATTATTATATTAATTTGAGTGTTTTATTTGAATTATCTTAATTTCTATATATAAAAATTATATCTAATTCTTTGATTTGGTTTCCTTTAAATATTTAAATAAAATATTAGGATAAAAATCTGTGAACCTGTAGTTGAACACAGAACAAAACTTTTTTGACAGACTGTATTTAAGACTTTCCATTATAGTGGCATATATTTGTGCCTGTACGCTATGAAGATATTTAAACTCCTTATCTAAATAGTTAAAATATCTCTGCTCAATCTCCACTGAAGACGAAAGAGGTTGGAAATAATACCCAACCTGCTGTTTCCGATAATTTGTATGGACCTCGGTTTATTTAGTTGTAAGGTCTCGTCTTCGGAAATGGAGAACTTCAATTTCGAAAACCGAATTCATTGAAGAACTGGAGTATAACCAAAGTTTGGAGCTGTCAGCGCAGGTGCCGTATTGCTGTCTTATCGCGGCTCAAAATTACTAAGGTCTCAAAATAGTCATGGTTTTGATTTAAAACACTACATTAAGTCACTAAATTCGATCAGTTTTATGTAATCGTATTTTTAATTCGATAAATTTTTAACATTGCAAATGAAATTTGACGCTAATCCATGTATCTGTTATTTGTATTTAAGAGACTTCTGCCTTAGCCATCTCATCTAGAAAGATAAAAGGTTGGTTGGTTTGTTGTGATTTTTCTGGCGCAAAAACCATATTTGGCCACACTGTGCCAAGCAAATGGTAAGAAATTGAGATCGACAATTAAAATGAAGCTAACTACATGTTAAATTATAACAGCAGATCATATCAATAGAAAAATGTAAAATTAGAGAGCACAAATGTTAAAAAATTTTTTAAGGAAACATTGATATAATAAAAACATAACAGTTAACCCATTTAAAAGATCAAACAAAGATGCATCAAAAGACACTAAATGCATATATAAAAGCCAATTGTTTTTAAAAATTTAAAAACATTTGGATGGTATGCTTCACCCACCAGGTCTTGCAAGTTAAGAGAAGATGAGTGGAAAAAATTACGACGAGGAACATCAGGACATACACATAGGATATGTTTAACACTAAAAGCAATGTTACAAGTCGTACACATTGGTACCCTTTCACCGAAAATGAGATGACGATGAGTGTAGCGAGTGTGGCCTATACGGAGGCGAGTCAACTTGACATCGATCTCTCGTACAGGATGGACAGGCCACAAACCAATTGTCCGTTTAATGGAATGTAGTTTGTTCTCGATCTGCAAATCCCATGATTCTTGCCAAGTAGTAAAAATTCTACAAACAAATGACCTTTTAACGTCACAATATGGTCTGTGTCTGTGTTAGGAATGTGGACGCAGATTTAGCTGCAGAATCAGCCCTTTCATTTCCTGAAATACCCGCATGACCTGGAACCCAACAAAAAAGAATATTTAAGCCTTTGTTTTGCAGTGACTGCCAGTTTAACAAAATTTGAATAGCGACTGGATGCATCTGACTATGAAAATGAGAAAGTGTTTCCAAAGAACTCATACTGTCTGTATATATGATAAAATCACGCTGAGTTGAGAGCGAAATTTCTTGAAGAGCGCAGGAGATGGCTACCAACTCAGAAGTAAAAACAGAATAACAATTGTTCAGACGGTAGCTCAGTGTACTAGATGGAGTTATAACAGCGCAACCAACATATCCATCTGATTTCGATCCATCTGTGAAAACTGGTGTGAAAGAAGAATACCGACTGTGGTGATGATGAAAAAGCTGCTGGAAAATAACAGAATTTGTAGAAGATTTATCAAATCTCAAGAAAAGATTCAGAAAGGAAAAATGCGGGATATCCCAGGGAGGAAAGGAAACGAGATAAAGAGGTGTAATGATAACATTATAAAGGTTCGAGCCATGCAAGAAATTTTTCACTCGTTCACAGAAGGGAAGGGTTGATAAGGTCGGGCGTCATAGATTCTTCGAAGGTTTTCAGGAAGAGCAATGTGATGAATGGGATGGTTTGGAACTGATTGTACACGAAAATAAAACAAAGTAGATAATTTCTGACGCCGTAAATAGTGCGGCAACTAGTGGCAAATAATATGCAAACTCTGAACTGGAGATGTGCGGAAAGCACCAGAGCAGATCCTGAGAGCAGAATGGTGTACGGTATCGAGAGGTCTCAAAACAGATGGACGGGCAGACTCGTACACCATGCAACCATAGTCCATGCGTGAAAGAATGACCGATTGATAAATACTTAGTAGGGAAGTTCGATCGGCACCCAAAGATGTTTTAGAGAGTACTTTTAAAATATTCATGTGTTTCTCACATTTCTTGCGCAAGTTCAATATATGAGGAAGGAAAGTAAGTTTACGATCGAAAGTCATTCCCAAAAATCGTATTTCAGTTACTACTGGAATTGGGACATGTCTTATCTTTATAACAGGATCTAAGTGCATGCTTCTCTTTCTACAGAAGTGCACACATCGACTTTTCTCAGGTGAGATGGTGTGACCATTTTTATTGCACCAAGTTATCACCTTATTGACTGCATTTTGTAATTGTTTTTCGATTATATTCATGTCATTACCTTGGCATGAGATCTGTGGATCATCAACATACAGACTGGCCAGTATAAATGAAGGTAAATGATTTAAAATCTGACTGAGATGTACAGTAAAAAGTGTGACACTGAGAAAACTTCCTTGAGGAACACCCTCAGTTTGTATAAAATGATTTGAGTAAGAATTACCGATGCGGACTCGAAACGTACGGAGTGATAAAAAGTTTTGTATGAATACGGGCATGTTTCCTTTAAAACCAAAATCAAAAAGTATCGAAAGTATGCCATAGCGCCACGCACGGTCATAAGCTTTCTCAATGTCAAAGAATATGGAGACTAGGTGGTTCCTCTTAACAAAAGCGTTAAGAATTTGGGTTTCCAGCAGAATGAGATTATCAAAAGTTGATCTTCCTCTGCGGAAACCACTCTGCAGCTTGGGTATGCATCCTCCTTTCTCCAATTCGAAGATTAAACGAGCGTTGACCATGCGTTCAAATGTTTTGCAAAGACAATTGGTAAGGGCAATAGGTCTGTAGTGCAGAGGATTTGATGGATCTTTCAACGATTTTAAAATTGGAATAACAGTAGCTTCTCTCCATTGTTTAGGGTATTTTTGTTCAGTCCAGATTCAGTTAAAAAGTAGCAACAAATTAGAGAGGGAGGTTGCATTTAGACGGCGAAGCATACTGTAAGTTATTCCATCTGGACCCAGGCATGTATCACGGGTTTGCGATAGAGCTGTTTCCAATTCAGACATTCTGAATTCAGAGTTGTATGCAAAAGTATTTCGATTATTAAAATGCAAGAGCAATCGTTCCGCAGTATTCTTAATTTCTACAAATTCGGGACTATAAGAATTAATCTCGGAAAATTGTGCAAAAGCATGGCCAAGGATATTGACCACATCTAATTGGGAGGAATGCACAAGGTTTCCTGTCTTTAAAACTGGAATGGATGTTTCACTATAAATCCCATTTGCAGCTTTTATCTTTTTCCACAAGACTTTAGTGGAAGTTGAGGATGTTATTGAAGATACAAACTTGATCCAAGATTCCCTCTGACTACGACGACGGATACGTCGAGCTAAGGCCTTGGCTTTCTTGATAGCAACAAGATTTTCTATCGTAGGGTACCTTCTAAAAATGTTCCAGCGTTTTTTCTGATTCTTATAACTATCGCGGCAGGATTCATTCCACCACGGTCTGCGAAATTTTCTCAGACGTGGGGAACTCTTTGGAATGGTGGCATTTGCAGCGCTTATTATGCTATCAACGACACGTTGTACTGCTTCTGTGATGTCATAAATATTAACCATGCTTTTGGATATATCTGCCAAATGCGTGAAAGCATCCCAGTCTGCCCGCTGGAAAAGGAAACGCGGTAGACAAGGAGTTTCCCTTCCGCTATTAGCTTGTGAGACCATGATAGGGAAGTGATCACTGTTATACAGATCTTTACTCACGGCAAAAGTCAGCATTGGCATGAGCTCAGGAGAACAAAGGACCAAATCAATACTATGGAAACTGCGCGTGGGCTCATGGAAATAAGTCTTCTCGTCATTGTTCAGGAGGCAGAGACAGTTATTTGAAATAAATTGCTCGATCTGCCGCCCGCGAGAATTAGTACTTTCCGAACCCCACCAAGCACTATGTCCGTTGAAATCGCCTAATAAAATAAGTTGTTTAGGAAGCTGGTCCACTAAATTGTCAAGATGTTGCTGCCCGATAACATCATGAGGCGGCAAATATATACTACAGACTGTGACTAATGCTCGCAAGTGAACCTGCACTGCCACAGCCTGTAAAGTTGTATGTAAAGCGAGAGGTGTGCTCGGGTAAAGATTTGAAGTGAATAGACAGACACCTCCAGAAATGCGGGATCCGGTGTCTGCATCTTTCCTAATACAGTTATAACCGCGCAATTTAATTGGAATATTGGGTGTTAAGAAGGTTTCCTGAACTCCGAAACAAACAGGATGAAATTTGTTTAAAATTGCCTTGATGTCAACAAGTTTGTTCCGAATGCCACGACAATTCCACGAAAGGAAGGTACCCATTACGAGAGAGGTTTTATATGGGGAAGAGAATTGCCATTTTTTGAAGTTGCCAGATCTTCGCAACTCATAGAGAGAGCATCTTCATCCTCAGACGGATGGAGCTTAAAATCGGGTATCGTTGGCGTGCTTCCAAAGATGGACGTTAAGCTCTTATGGGCTATACCATCTTTTGCCAATTCCAAAGCAACTGAATTCTATGAAGTAGATTTTTGAAATTTCACGGAAAGATCTTTATTTGAAAGACCACGTTTCGCCAGTTTTAATGTCAGAGAAGACTGAGGTTTTTTCTTTCTAACTTTTTTAGATTTTGACAGGTCGGGTTTAGGCGATTCTGGAAGACTTTTGATAGACTTATCAGAATCAGATTCAGAAGTTACAGGAGGTTTTTCGTTTCGTTCATTTACAGGAGGTTTTGTTTTTTCAGTCAGTTTAATGCAGTTGGCACAGGAACAATTAGTGCAAAACGAATTTTGGACAATGGAAGCATAGCTGACACCAGGAGTAGGGGTTTGAGTTTGAACTTTACGCCTAGCTTCGGGGTATGATAAATTTTCTTTTATTTTAATGGATGTCACTTGTTTCTCTAAGTTCCAGCGTGGGCAGGATCGAGCATACGAAGAGTGATTGCCACCACAGTTCACGCACTTTTCTTCTGCATTACACTGCTGGCTATCATGCCCTTTTTCAGCAGAAAGATAAAAGGAGGAATGGTCTAAATTTATAATATTCTGTGGGACCAAACGGGAACAACGTATTTTGTTTCTCCAAAATCTCGTCCGCTTATCGAAAGTGATATCAGATTAAATAGGCATACACATGTTCAATTTATATACAGATATTTGAAAAAAAAAGTGTTCGATTACAGCAATTACTATAGGAGAGGTTACAAAAAGTGGAGCAATATGCAGTTGAGAAAATATGCTGCGATATGTTGTTTCCTTTTTTTAAAATGCTAGACCTTCATAGTTCCTAAAAGACGTTTACTTTCTCATATATGTTGTATATAGAAGTCAAAACATCTGAAGACATATTAACGAATCTTTACTTTTTAGATATTTCAGAGTTCGAAAATACACTTTTGGAAAATGTCCGCCCATCTGTGACAAAGATAAACTTTTGAGCTAAATGGTTGAATTTTGGTAAATGGTTTTTGCACAAAATTTGCAAATTTCTATTAAATATTAAGTAAAATCAGCTCAGAGTAAGTCGTCTGTCTGGCTGTTCGAATACGTTCTCCTTGTTTTTTAGAATGCCATCGGCAAAAATAGTCTTATTACGAAAATATAATCCAAATTTAAATAGTGCTTATAAGTAACATCAGTAGATAAAAAGTTAACCATCTATAGAGTAGATATATGTCAAATTTTGAGCCAAATCTTACAAAGGGTTGACATCTATCTTTCCGAAATAAGTAGATAATAACAAATAAGTATGCTTGGGCATTTGTGACTATAAGCGCTTTTTTTACAAATTTTTGTTTTAATCGGTCGAGAGAAAAGAGTTCAAAACATAAATTCGGTTAGGTTAGGTTAGGTTATTTGGGTTTTTTGGCACAAAAGCCAGATATGGCCATGCTGCGCCAATCAAATGGTAACACGCATTTACAATATTAAAAAAGTTCCTTCAATTAAAAACTAGGCAAAGGTTAAAATTTTTATTGCATGTCAACGCATTAAAAATGGCAATTTAATAAACATACACAGCAAAAGTAAAAGTTAATTAAAAACCAACATTCAAAAAGGATTAAAAAATCTAAATACAATGCAACAAACCAATGGTCTGTAAAAATTTAAAAATATTTAAGTGAGGTTTTTCACCCACTAGTTCTCTCATGTTTATAGACATAGAATTAAAAAAGCGAGAACGATGATTATTAAAAACAGGACAATCGATTAAAATATGACGCACACTTAACGACGCTGTATGGCATGTCGTACATGTTGGACATGTTTCTCCAAATAAAAGGTGTTTATGGCTGAAGCGGGTATGACCAATGCGGAGCCGAGTTAATTTTACATCAAGCCCACGCACTGGGTTGGTAGGCCCAAAAGTTGGAGTAAAAGACAATTTCCTAGAGAACAACGAGCCGTATATAGGATTGAGAACATTGTTGCACAGTAGATGGTATTCAACACTTTTAATTTTATAAAAGTAGGATAAACAAAGTCGCTTCCGCCAAAGTTCCAAGGAGGGCTCACTACTTATAACTTGTGAACTCTGAATTGGTGATGTTCTAAAAGCTCCTGTATCTATACGAAGTCCTTGATTATGCACTGCATCCAATGATTTCAAGGTAGATTTGGCAGCTGAACCATAAATTGGGGCTCCATAATCAAGCTTCGAGCGTATCAGCGATCTGTAGATCTTAAGCAAAGAAGTTCTATCGGCTCCCCAAGAGGTATTTGATAGGACTTTTATAATATTTAGCTTTTGAAAGCATTTTCTTTTCAAATTTTGAATATGCGAATGAAATGTTAGTTTATTATCTAATATGACACCCAAAAACTTTTTCTCACTAACAGTGGGAATAACCGATCCATTAAGTCGAAGCTCTGGATCTGTATGAAGCCCACGTCGCTTTCAGAAGTGAACGCTAACTGTTTTCTGATGAGAAAAAACAAATCCAATTTTCGAAGCCCAGTGTGACTTACTGTTTATGGATGTTTGTAATTGTTTTTGAATGAAATCCAAACTT
>JAOUZG010032786.1:0-17837 GCA_026289955.1 Argiope argentata | reverse complement strand
AAATAAAGTCCATTCAATCCGAACCCGCTACGCTAAAAACGTTACAATACATTGATTTTAAAATAACGACAGTTGCAAACAAAAGATTAATTCAAGTTTACAATCGAATTAAAATTATGAGTTGAAAACAAGTATCAAATTTTCTTACTAAGAGAAAGGTTTTGGAGATTAATATTTAGAGCTCTCAGGGGGTTTTGGATTTCAAAGAATTTAAAATCTTTCAAAAATTGTAACTGATTTATTTCTTTTAACTTATGGATCAGGAAACTATTGCTTGAGGAATTATATTCGTAACTAACCTGTGTTGAACAGAAAAGTTGGAAATGATAATTAAGGCTAAATCAAGATTTTCTTTTAAATTCTTTTGAAATTTTAATAGATTTTTAATACAAATTTGCAAAATAATGGTGAAATAATTTTTTAACATTCATCTTAATAATAAAGATTGTTCAAAATTGCTTACATTATAGAAAAAAGTTATGTTGAAAATGGCATTTAAAAATATTTGGAGCATCAGAGATATTATATAGAGAGGACTGACCTTTAATGAAGGGACGATTAGAGCTTCTCGTTTTGCACTGAGGGAGGATCTTTTGAATTTATTACAGAAAAAAAAAGTTTTGCATACAATTTCTCAGAATGAAGGTGAAATGGCGTTTTCAAATGAAATACTGCGATAGTAATGATTTTTGACATTGTTTATATAGTATAAAAAGTATTGTTTAAAATCTTAATAGTAATCATCCGTAATTTAACACTATTTATTGTTATGCTTTGTTGCAGAAAATTGATATGAATTCAGTTTTATGACGATTATATATAGCATTTCCCCTTAGTATACTTTATATCTACAAAATATAGAGTTGAGAAGTGATTTAAGAAAATTTGGATGTAATAATCAATCACTAATTGATTATTTTTGGTAAATAATCAGTTGGGCTTCAAAGCCCTGTTGGAAAAGGAAACATTTTTAAAAGATTCTAACTGCTAAAAATGGCCACTATTTGCACTTATTAAATTTCTTGAAATGTCCAGTAGAACACTAATTCGATGAATTTCTTTCCGACGGCCTTTAAATAACATTTCTCAGGGTTTTCTTTCCCCCATTTTTTTCAAATAGAAAACAAATAAATCCCTTTTTTAAAAATTGGACTTGACGATTTGAACAATTAAAGGAATGATTTTTACTTCATGTGAAAGGATAAAGATGGTTTTAAAATGTTATAATATATTTTTAAATTATTAGATTTCAATAGACGACCTTTAACAGCATTTTGAGTTTGTCGGTCTGAAAATATGTGTGAGTATGATGATTCTAAATTCTCAAACAATTTTTGTTAGAAAAATACCATTTAGATTTGTGGAACAGTTGAAAAAAATTTTTTGTTAACCATCAATCAATTACGGCAGAAGTAAATAATTATTTTGCAATCTAAGTTGAGATAATTTTAGTATAAGAAAACCATTATCTAATATCTACTATCCATCTAACAGAATCGTTTAAAAATTTCGAAACTAAATTATTGACTTCATTGATCTGGCAACTCAATGCTGATTGTTTACTTCTGCTTTCAAAAACATTGACAACTTTTGTTCTGAAAGTTAAGGAAAGACAGTTATTATAATAAGTAGGTAATATTGTCGTAGACATTTCCCTCAAACCACGGGGAATCTTGCTTTTTAATTTTCATTTAAGATTAAAAGAGAGCAATTGAATTATTTTTTTTTTGAAGTAGAAAAGTATAATTGTTTCGTAAAATGTATGAACGTAAGAAAATATGAACCTCTATGAAAATATTAATTTTTGAATATAAAAAAAGATTTTTTTATATAATTTTGTTTTTGCCGTTATTTATAAGACTCTGTTATTGTGTCAATTTTTTTGTATATAACCGTCTCAATTTAAAATGGAATAAAGGAGAAATTACAAAATGTGTCATATTAAAGTGTTGCATAGCATAACTCATATATGTACGCTTTATTCCGCACGGTACAGCAAATATTTTGATATCTGTATACGTATTTCCAGTATTAATAAGTAAAACCCATAAGATATTCATTGGTTATTTTATTCTTTTTGTTGTTATGTTTGGAGTCCATTTTATTATTTGAAGATGATATTATTTTGTAAGTGTTGACTTAAATAATTTTTTATTTTGTGAAAGCCAAGCGATATCAGTTATACTTTTCACAGTTATCAATTATTCTTGATAATTTTAGAGAGTGTACAAATACTGCTTATATACTGGAGGTGTTTATAAATCTTTTGGAAGAGCATTAAATATTACATTTGAACATCGAAAAATATATTAACAATAACATAAATATTGATGACTTTGTTTTCTATTTTAAATTTTCAAGGAATTAACCAGAAGTTAATGTCTGATTCCAGATATTTTTAGTTTGTAATTTATTTTTTATCTCAAGATTTTCTACTGTTAGTTGTTCCATCTGTCCCTTAAAATGGTGAAGTTAATTAAGATTGTTTTTCAAAATTTACTATAACCTTAATTTTTATT
Source organism: Argiope argentata (assembly GCA_026289955.1). Classification (NCBI taxonomy): domain Eukaryota; kingdom Metazoa; phylum Arthropoda; class Arachnida; order Araneae; family Araneidae; genus Argiope; species Argiope argentata. The sequence goes on along the minus strand of JAOUZG010032786.1, from coordinate 15,318 downwards.
GAGTATCTTACTTTTAGATAAAAAAGATTGTTTTTGCAAATGTTAATTTTTTTTAAAGAAATGTATATGCTTTACAGATAGATATAACAAATTTTAAAAAAAAAATAAAGGAGAGAGGAAGAAATACTCCTAACTTATGAATATAATCCATGTTTGACTTGTATCACAAAGAAGTATTTACTAATAACCAAATAAAGTGTCAAAATTTAAGATAATATTGTATATTACTCTAGAAATATAAAACCAGAATTTGTAGTAATTGACTGTAAAAAATAGTAGGTATTAAGATGTAATAGCTGTTGTACTCAAACTAACTTAAATGTTTTCCAAAACTTTGCTGAGTCTTAAATTCTGAAACAGAAGCTATGACTAACTCTTATCACTTAGTTGCAACATTTATCAATAACAGAGAGGTATGGGATGATCTAGGATTTGGAAATATTAGTACATTCTACTTAGTACATGTTTCATATTGGTACTGGAATGTTACACAAAAATGATTTAATTCAAGTTTTTATTAATTTAACCTCAGGTGAAAGGTCTTTGCTATTTAACTGCCTACAATTAAATCTTCTTCATTTAGAAAAATATTAGAGCAGATTCATTTTTAATTGATTCATTGATTTTTTTTAGTTTTAAAAGCAGTCAATGAAAATATTTGATTTATTATCTTCTTAATAATGAAAACTGTGAGCTTTTTAAATTTTTTTATTATGCTAACAATAAATTTTTAGTTATTGATGCAACATTAGCATTGGCAACAACTTGTTTGAAATTTTTTTTAGCAAATTAGTATGAATATACCATATCAAAACACACTTACACACATTCTTTTCTTAACAGCAGTCCAAATATTACATAATCTAAGCATCCCAATCTTATCTCTCAAGCCTTAATGTTTTTCCCCAACTATTTGATATTTTTATGCTATATGTATATTTTGCAATTATTTTGTACATGCTTATTGAAAAATGGCAGTTTTTACCATAATTTTAGTTTATCAATAACTGTTTATAAGTCATGGAAAAATATAAATTATTTTTATGACTGTTTGAAATAAATATCGTTTTATTGAAACATTCATGCTTGTAATTTTATGAAAAGTCAGGGAAAAAGTTTTTCGTCCATTAGACTATTTTTTTAATCTTTTATTTATTACATTTTTGTAACAGTACCGAACGCATATAAACTAACCTTACAAAAATTTAAGCCCGCTGATTGGTTGGACTCATCCTACGTCAGGACCTGTGATGTCAACTGATATATTTGTGTACTAATAGAGATCCTTTGTTATTTTTTTGACATAACTACTTAATACATATTATTTTTTAGTTCTTTTTGAAATGTCTGTGTTTTTGGAGACTAAACTTCCAACTTCATTTTGTAATGAAGTTGAATCATATTCTCAGAATGTAATTACTGTTTACAGCGATGTGAAAAATTTAGAAATTTTAAGACACAAAATAATATTATAATAAATTCCCATTTTTCTAACAACAAATATTTCTTCATGGAAGATTTAAAATAATTTGTATAATTTTTCCAAAATTTAATTTTCAGGAAAATTAAGCATTTAAAAACTTATCTTACTTTAAATTGAAAAAAATCTGGTGCCAAATTGTTTTAGGCCATTTCTTTTTCTCAAATACGAAAGTTGAAAGGGGAGCCAACTTTCCTTTACCAAAATGTTTTATTTTCATAGGATTTTTAAATGAATTCTAGTTTTTTTTTCTCTTTCTTTCTGAAATAAATATTTTACAAGGAATTTTTTTAGACCAAACTTGCTACATAAGTGTTAATTTGAGGAAAATAATATAAATTGTGTTGTGTTTTTTACAGATACTCTATATTCTCTGCTCAAGAATATAGAGCAGATAGAAAGAAGTACAGTTTGAAGCTTATAACATTCAGCTATTCAATTTTTTAAAAATTTGAATGTTTTTTTAATTCACGCAAAAAAAAATCTAGTTAGCTACTTTTTATAATAGAGGACACCATGGTGTAATTTTAATTCGTTTCCAAAAGACAGATAATTAGAAATGTTTACAAGTGAATAAAATAAATGATACAAAGAAACATCTTTTAATTGATGCAGAGAAATTTTTTGTTCTTGTTTATTTTGAATTCCAATTCGTGTTCTTCAATTTTAAGAATCTCGCGATCCATTTGTAGCATTCTTCTAAAATTTTCACATCGTTGCATCAAAAAACTTGGTTTAGAGTAAATGATTCCACTTTTTTATAAAATGGTTGGAAGATTTGCCTCCTAAAACAGAGACATTTCATAAAGATTGAGAAAAAGAAACTGTAGGAATTTTTTATGTCTAAGACCAGAGAAGTGCTGCGCTAATCCTTAAACATCACATTTTATGACGTAGGATGAGTCCAACCAATCAGCGGGCTTAAATTTTTGTAAGGTTCCTATCAATGTAAGGTTAGTTTATATGCGTACCAAACAAGGAAATATTCTAAACCTGTATACAAATTAGAGATTCTGTAGGCTTATATACTAATATTATCAATTCTCATTCTTTTAAGTACTTTGATAAATTTTCTTTGGATCTTTAGGAGCTATGGATCTTCTATAAAATTTTATTTTTATTTAAAAGATTTCAAAAAGTTCTTATTGATGAATTTAAACTCGTAACAAAATGCCTCCCTTTACTTGGAACTAAATAAAAAAGTTTCTTAAAATATATTTGATGTTAAAATATTTTCATCCCCTTTCTTAAAGTTAATAATGTATTTTAATTATATTAATTAATGTTTAATTGCAAAAATAATATTTTACTAATATGAGTAATGCTTAATTTTTCTGGGGAATCTGTTAAAATATAAATCATTGATGTATATATATTTTTATCTTTAGGCCCAAATATGTCTGAAAATGCTGAAGATGTTATTATCAAGCAGCAAACATTATTAGATAATTTCTTTAATTTATTGGGAAGTTTCTCGTATGACAAAGCTAAAGAATATTTGGTATGCTGATCTGAATATATTTATCGACACTGTATATGCATTAATATATTTTTAAAATCTTGTTATGTATCTACTTCAGTAAATTAAAATTTTAATTCTCTTAGTTTATGAAAATAAGTATAAATTACAATACATCATTTTATTATAAAATGTTTCTATAAAAAAAGCAGTTACTTTTTCTTGTGTATTTTTCCTGTTATGATTAAAAATGAAGTTATATTAAAGCCAAAGTTAAAATTTATTTTTTCACATTAAATTAAGTTGTAACTGTATAGTTTTTATATTGTAAATTTACATTTTTAAAACCATATTAAAAAATTTCAACTCTTCTTCTTTTAGATTTTTTAAAAACATTTATTAGAAAACATTACTTAAAAACAGTCTCAAATTGATGGTAATTTTTTTAAACATTCTTAGTAATTATTTTCATCAAATATATTTTAGTAATTATCAATTTATTTTTTCTTCTTACATTTCGTTTGAAGCAATTGAAGTCATGTATATTTTATTCTCTCAAACAGAGTATCATTAATCAAAGAAGTGCTTGTGCTTCAATCAAAACATATGATTGTTTTTGATTTTGGGGTTTTGTTAATTTTACTATTTTCATGGAGTTAATACCTCACAAAATTGTACTTTGTGCCTTTTAATATATAAAATTGAAATTAAGTTAAACACATTTATAACCAATTTAATTTAATACATGGATTTCTATAAATTTCTTTTAAAATTGTGTTGATAATACCAACATTAAGTTAATTTCAAAACAAAACTAATTTTTTAAAAAATGTAAAAAATCATTAAAAAATATAGTGAAATATTATAAAAAGCTATATTATTTATGTAAAATATTTTTTAAATATAATAAAATATTAATAATAAAAATTACTTTTGAATTCCTTATGTCAAATGGAAGATAAATAAAAAAGGAAATAGATGTTTTATTGTTTCTTTATGGCAGAATTTTGACCTAAAAATCTGAGTAATGAGTGGTTTAAGCCAGAATTGCAATGCTTGTTTAGGAGTTTGGAGATATTTAGTAATTTATCATTTATTGATAAGGAAGAAAAAAAGAATATTTGAGCTGGGCTTAAACATGTTGAGCAAAACTATAAAAATTGTCTATTTTATATTCAATCTCATTGCTGTTATGTGGATTAATTTTGTAATTATTTCTTAAAATTTTTCTTAACATATACTATATGACAAAATTCTTTCTGCAAGCTTTTTATTAATGACATATATGACAAAATTCTTTCTGCAAGCTTTTTATTAATTTTTGTGTAAATTATTTAATTTTTTTACTCTATTACATTATTTAAAATTATTTAAAAAATATAATTATTATATTAAAATCCTTTAAAAAGTATAATATTATATTAAAATTATTTATAATATTATATTATTTTAAAATTACATTATTTAAAAAAATTATTACATTTTTTTTTCATCTAGAATAATTTTTAAAGAATCATTTTGTTTGCTTTATATCCAGCGAAGCTATTAGCTATTAAAAATGATTATTTTTTACTAATTAATCTCTTTGTTTTTTAGAAGAACATGATTACATTATCATTACATTTTGCAGTAACAGTTAATTTATAAAACATTAAAATTTCAGGAGAAAGAGCGAGATGTTGCTGTTAAAAATCACACTGTTGCACCCTTTTTTAGTTCCGCATTATCAGCATTTGCATCTTTAGCAGCAGCTGAAAAAAATTATGCTAATTTTATGTTCTTGGGACCAAAAGGATTTTTAAGAAAAGATGTAAGTTGTTTTCTTTGAAGTATTTTTTATTACTAGATTTGATATTAAGCCATATATTGCTTTTTAAAATAATAAATTAATAATTAAATATATTTCATGTTTAGTGACATATATATACATTAAGCATGCAGCATAATATACTTAACTTAAGCAAGCATTATGCAGTCAGAATTTGTTTTAAAAAATTCTTTAACCTATTTAAGCCTAATGTTCAGTTATTAAGAAAATTTTATGTGGAAGTTTATATTTTACTGCTGAAGTTTGCTACCATTATCAAATTGTTCATATTTACCTGTTTTTAGCACATTAGTGACTTAGGTTCTGTAGTTTTAATGTTAATAGATGAGAATTAATGAGATTTAATAAACCCCCTTCCCAATAAAAACATATTTTGAAGGAATTTGAATGCTGATATAACAAATGGCCGTATTTTCATGGTGATTATGTCAAAAAGTTGTTGTTGCTAAAAATATTATGCTGATACATAACTTTTGGCAATAAAGTAATGTTCTTCTTCTCAGTTGACTTTTTTATGGGCCATCACAACTGGAAAAAAAATTGGCCTTTGTATTAAAAATCGGGTGGTATAGAAGCCATAGTTGCAATTCTTTTATTACATGATAATTTGCCATGAAATAAGAATCTTCATGTTCATAATATTGTATATTAAACATTATAAATAAAATACATTTATTATGCATTAATTTTAAATTGAAATATAAATTAATATAGTATATTTATGGTATAAATACAGTTCATTATGATTTTATATAGAGATGTATAAAGATTTAATATATGATTCTTTTATAATGTGTAAAAAAATTTCAATAAATGTTATATTAAAATTTTCTGTTCTGGTAACATACAACCTACTTGTTAATTTTGCAGAGCTTTGAAATGAAGTTCTCAAATTGCGAGAAAAATTATCTTTATTGTGATTCATTTGGCGGTTGGGGGGAAAAAAAAAAACTGACATTTCATATATGAGAGTAATCAAAGTTACTATTTGCATATGAAATGTTTAGAAATAAAAATATTATTTTGATGTATCGTTATTATTATACATTATTTTTATGTGTGTCATGCAACATCTGTTCTGTCTAATTGTTTTCACTAATCACAAATGTATGTATTAAAAATAGTAATACAAAGCATTTGTATTCAAATAACACTTGCTTTCTTTGTCCATATTCTATCAATGTTTCAATACAGAATTGGAATAATTGTGATAGTTAAATATACGGAATTTTATCTTTGCTTTCCATCCTTGATCTTATTTTCCTTCCATGTATATTTGGCAGAAAGATAACTATTTTTGAAAAATCAATATATTTAATGTTTTAATATGCAATATGCTAGGAGATTTTGTATGCCCACATTTTATTAAAAGGTAAACCAAAATGCTCAGAAATTAAAAGTTAACTAATTTTGATAGTGATTTTGTTGGATTTCAATTTTAACATTAATCTCATTGTGCACATTTGTTAAAAATAAGTTTATTAAATCTTCATCAACCCCACAGTAAGCATCTTTTCTGTGAAATTATTAGTTTCCTCTTGAACTTCTCTCAGCTTAATTGTATTTGAGAAATATGAAAAAAAATTACATTCTTATATCAATATTAAAAATTTTTCTTGGAAATGTATCTAGTACAAAATTAAGTTACTGTGCTTTGCTCTCTTGTATATGTTTTGGTGGTTGCTGCACTAACAGACAACTATTTGTTAGGCATTGTAAAAAATAATTGCTATCTGTTGTCAAGGTAATAAAAATTTTGGTTACTATGTATTAACCATATGTCATTCAAATTTTTTTTTCTTATTTGCATTTTATTGGCAAATTTTTAGCTTAACTATATATTATTGATAAACTTTGAATTGAATTAATATCATGATGAACAAAATAATTTTTTAATGATTAATATGACATCTTTGGCTATTAATTTGTGAATGCAATAAATATGGAAACCTTTTGCATGGGCAATTTTGACAATTAATCACCAGCTCGCAGTTAATACATAAGTTAAAAATGCTCTCAGAAGTACTTGTAACATCGTAATGTTCTCTAAGAATGTGTGAAATATTACAAACAAAGTAACACAATAGTTTTGCAAGTTAGATTGTTATTTTTCTTAATTGTATATTTCAATCAGATTTTCTAGACTTATTTCAAACTGCTGCTAAACAAAAGGTGTGCATTGCTATAAAAATCCATAAATTGAAACTAATATTCTCATAAATTTCTAGAGTTCCCTGAAATCAATGTATGAAGGACTAATGAATGAATACCAACGATTGGAAGAAAAGCACTACATCACACCTGTTTCAACTCCTACCATGTCACCTTCATCTTCCTATAGAACTCCCTCTCCACCTTCCTCCTCCCCTGTGAGTGTCGGCAGTGAAGTTTCAGGGTCTGCAGCAAGTTCCTTTGGAAGCACTGGATCTGTTCGAGGCAGCACACAGAATTTGCCGGCGTATCTTGGGGAAGATGTTCTAGAAAACTTGGCTAGCCATCTTTGTGGTCAGCTGTTGAGTTTTGTTCGAGCGCGAATGAAAACAATGGAATTGTATCCCTTTATATTTTTGGCTATTCAGTAAAACCTTGCTTAGTGAGAATAATTCATTCTCGAATCTTGTAAAGCATTATACTTATTAAGTGAAACAATTTTTTCCCTATTAGGAATTTTTATAAAATAGAGTTATGTGTTCCAAAAAATAAGTAAATAACTAATAAAAATACTAATTTACTATAATTAGGATTATTATTAGTAATTACTAATGTAGAATAATTAATTTATAATAATCACAATTTACTTTTTATAATGTATATTTTTATAACAAAGTTGTGTAAAAGTATTTACTTTTGTTTAATGCTTCAGTATTTAGTTGAAATAAGACACAACATTATACTTAGATGAATTTGTATCCTTAGATAAATTATGTAGCATACTGAGAAGCATCTGGGTGATGCTTCTCAGTATGCTACATAATTTATTATTTATAATGCATACTTTTTTTGACAAGAAAATTGTATAAAGACTAAATGTCTTTATAGATATTTAGTCTTTTTCATGCCACTTCATTTGGCTGAAATGAGATGCAATATTATCGTTAGATGAATTTGTAGTGCCTTCAGCTACTGCCTTATCAGGTTGATGCTTCTCAATGTACACAGTTTCTCTTTCTTTTAGCATCTGCTTCATTTCACTGGAAAGTTGTGACTCTATTGAATCTATTATTATTTCCTGACCAAAGATATTCTGCATCTTTTTCTGTGACACATAATCCTGCTCCTTAATTTTTTTGGTACTTCCAGCTCTGCTCTCTTACCAGATCCTAAATGTCTATAATCTTGTTCTCTATCCAGTTCTATAATCTTGGCTAGAGTCAAAGACTAACTGATGTAGGTACCACAGGCATTTGCTTAAAACCGTTTAGTAGTCTCATTCAATAATGCTATCAAGCCAATACTTTCCATGTGCAGTGTATAAGAATTCTTTACACTGCACATTAGTAATATTTTACTAAATATTACAAATTACTTTTTTACATTTTGTTTCGCTCATTATGATAAGGGCTCTTTGAGCAAGGTTTGTTGTATATTGATTTTGTTTTTGTAAATAAATGTGTATTTTTAGTATTATATACTTTGTAACCATGTAGGGTTGTTGCCTTAATTGTTCATTAAATAACTGGTTGAAATAAAGGCACTTATGAATATTTTTAAGAAACTCTAATGGAAATGTTTAGAAAAATTAAAAAATTCTTCAATTAAATGCACTAATTCACAACGCTTGGTCATGAAATCATTGGAAAATTTTTGAATATTATCAAGTACATGGATTATTATTTTGGTTACCATTTCATTTCCAAAATTATGTTTGACTTTATGATCTATTTTAAACTTGCATGTTTAAATTATTTATTTTTTTATTCAATTCTTCTTATTTTCTATTAAATATAAGTTTAATTTAAAATTTCTTCTGTGTTTAAAATTTAAAATTTTATTCTACTTTTTAACAGCAGTGTTTCTATTCTAAATGAATTTTGTTCGGAATTATTGGTTGGCATTGGATATGAAAAAAAGCAATTAAAATTTCAATAATCAGTTGATTGAAATACACTGCAGAAATATTATAACTTTCCAAAGATTGAATAAAACATATTACTTGTGATCTCTGATCTTGAAAAAAGTATGATCTATCTTATTTTAAAATTAATAATTCTACTTTTATATTAAATAATTGTTTAATAATATTGGATTATAGAACAAAGAGAAAATCCAGTCATACTAAATTTATTTATATACCTGCTTAGAGTTGAAGGCAACTATTAATTTATATCAGAAATGATTTTAAAACTTTTTATGTTTCATTATTTACTGAATGCTACTTTAATCAATGCTTTTATTTTTGTAAAAATTAGTGCCTTAATATTTTTATCAGCTATGAGAAGATGTACTCCATGAGTACCAACAGATATATGAAGTTTGATGTACTATTAAATTCAATTAGTGAAATTGTTAAAACCAATTTAAAACTGTTTCATCATCCTATGCTGTCTCCCTTGAAATCTGCTTTTAGGTAAATAGCATTTGAAAATTTTAACAAATGAATTTCTCCAGTGTTTATATTTCAATTCATCTTTTTCAAGTATTTTAATATAAATCCCAGAAAGAAATTTCTGAAAGTAACATTGATTTTTTTTGTGTGAATATTTATAACATACTTTAGAATTGGATGAATTAGTATAGATATTAAATATTTAAAATGTTTAATATGTTTATGTGATTGGTCTGTCTTCTAATTAGTAGGTAAAGTGGAATATTTTAAAATTGTTTTTGAATTTTTGTATAATCTGCATTTAGATTTTTTTAATGTTATTTTTTATTTTTATAATACTAATACTGCTAAATTATTATTTAAATAATATGCTTCTATTATTTTTTAATTTCAAAATTTGGATTGATCAATTTGAAATATTATTAGCAAAACATTTTTTAAAAATCATGTATTGATTATTTGATGTATTTCTCCTAAAGTCTCTTAAATTCTTAAAAATTTACAATCCTAGAATCTCTATTTTTTGTTTCTGATGTAAACTGTGAATTTCAATAGAAAGGATATAATTGTTATGGCTTTTATCTTTCAGTTTAAATGATACGATGTTAATTTATCAATGAATATTTTTAATGTCAACTTAAAATAATATAAAAAATTAATTATGATCAGTATCTGTCCATTTATAATAATTAAATCGTATTTTGAAAATTTTAATGTTGACAATTTTGACATTACTATGAATTTAACAATTTTTGAAATGTACTAGATGAAATAAGAGCTAATTTGACAATATTTTAACATACAAATTGCAATAAAAATATATGTATTTATTTCGTTTAAGAAATAATAAATGAGTTGGTTTTGATTCATTAACAAATAAAAATATTTCTTTTAGTTTTGAATGTGAAACCATCATGAAACTTTTGGAAGCTGAAATTCATATGCAGAACTGGAGATTTCTTCCTGCACTTTTATGCTTGCATGATGCACATTCTAAATTAGGAGCTTGGCAAAATATGCCAAAAGAGGTAGGCTTCTATTCTTATCAATTTTATTTAAGGTCATTTGTGGGTGTGATTTTTTAATTGATCCTCAATTCCTTTTTTTCATTTGGAAAAAGTAAGTTAAGATATCTGTATTTATGAAATGTAAAATTTCCTTTTTTTGTTTTAACATGTGCAAAGTTTACAGATTATTGTAATCATCAAAAAATTTGTACTCAAAATTTTGATGGATCCCGATATTTCACAAACTCCCAGAGACTGAAAAAAGCACTTTTTTGGAATTGTGTCTGTCTGCTTGTGAACACAATAACTAAAAACACTTTGAGCTAGAAGCAGGAAATTTGATGTATATGCATTACACCACATTTATATATTTCTGTAAAATTTTAAATGAAATGTTTTAAGAGAAAGTCTAACTATTTGATGTATAAGGGAATGTAACTGCAAAATGTGAAAAAACTTGATCAACTGTAGATTGTTACTTTAACATGCATGTAAATGCATTAGCTTAAAGGAAATTTTGTATGCCATCTTAAGGTTGCAATTGTCATTGTACATTCAATTGATACATACAATCATATTTTGTTCTTGAAGTGACATCCAAGATATAAATTTGATTTTCATTTACTTGTGTACTAATTGCATGCCATGGAGTAACTGTTAAAAGAAAAATCACCGACGATCAACATGATAAGTTCATGCCAAACATTTGCATTTCACAAGTATTGTTAGCTAATGGCATGCAAAAGAATTTTATCTTAACCCATCAACAATTTTATGTATGTGAAGCAAGAAGATAACATCTTTATTACACAATTACAATTAAGAAAAAGTTACTTTAAGAACTTTATTACAATGAAGAAAGTTTTTTTAAGACCAATCACCCTGATTCATATTTTGTTTAAGAATGAATATGTCATCAAGAGATAACATAATTTTATAACTTTTATAATTACAAACATTTCAAGTGGAAGGTCAATTTTTTCTTTATTTTTGGAAATCCTTTATTTTGTACCTTTATCCTCCAATGTAGACTCACAAAATGGCTTGAAAATGCCTTTGGAAATTACAAAAGAATTTACTATCTCTTCAAAATTGGTTAACATAAATAGAAAAAAAATTGATTTCTTGAGAAAGGTAATGCCATGAGGAAAAAAAGCAGCTGCAAAATTCTTAGCTGGCATTTGTAGATAAAATATAATCGCAATCTCCTCCCATTGCTTTCCCTCCTCTCCACAAAAATCAATCTCATTGTTGAAATTATTCTTTTAAAAATATTGTAATGCAAAATATAGTAGCTTCCATTTTATGTAGGCATTTTTGAAAATTTCATATCATTAATCAAATCACAACAACAAACAAATAGGATAAATTTAAGAGGCAAGAAGAAATGAGGGGGGATCTTATTAGCATCAAGATTTCTATAATTTATGTAAAACAGTTGGGAAATTCCTTAATTATTTTTATCAATCAATTATTATTTAGCAGTTCTCTTGTATATTGGCTATGCTTGCATTTTTCTTTAAAAAATAGTTGTCAGTTGAAGTTATACACTTGGTTTTAAAATAACAAGTGTTTGACTCATTTAGACTGTTGTTCATGGATTTTCTTCTCCACTTACTTCTCCATCTGAATTATATATGTTTATTGCTTAGTCTTGCTCGCAAAATGCTAACACTTTTCAGTGTTATTAAAAAGGTTTTGGAAGTTTTAATTGTTCTTAAGCATTGCTTTGACTCGTTGTAAATGAATTTTTATATCTGTTAAGAATTTCAACTGTGTTTTTAAGGCTGAAGTTATTATGTTTTAACCATTGTGCTCTTTAGTAACCATTGAGGTTACAGTAGTGCATGTGCAACAGACTTCAAATCAGTATTGATACTTGTTTAAGCCAATTCAGGTCACTCTAATTTAGATAAAAGAATGTGAACCATACATATCCCAAGAAAAAAATGGCTTCTAGAAAATTTTTTAAAAAGAAAGCTAGAAACTCTATGATTATCAATCATTAATCCTAATTGAAAATGATAGATTGGTCAATTCTCTGCTTTATATTTGATAATATTAAAAAGGTAATTATCATGTTAAACAGATATTTTTGTGTACATTTTAATGTTTCAGTTTGAAGCTCAGGATTTTAAAAGTATAAAGCAAATGATAATATTAACTGTCATCACATTAAGCAGCAACCGCTGTGGTTAAATAAATTTTTGAAATGATATAGAAATTCCTAAAATATTTTTTAATAAAATGAAAAAATTATATTTTTTACTTTGTTAATGAATGCATCTATATACATATAAGTGAATCTTGTATCATTTCAAAGTATGATGCATTTTTAATTAATGATAATTTTTAGGATTTTTAAAATAGGTTACAATCATTTCTATTAAATGAAAATTTATCATACTGCTTTTAAACTTTCCATTTTCATTTCTGTCCACACCTAATCCATATTTATATAGATTGTTTCAAGATAAATGCTCTAAGATTTTTTACATTAATTTTTCTTATTTGCTTTAATATATTGAGGAAAACTTTTAGTTTAGTTTTCATTTTGTTCTCTTAGTATGCATGCGTTTAAAATAAAATGCAATTTTTATTCTTCACTGTGAAGATTAAAATAGTTTATACTTTCCTTTTTAATTATTTTTGTATCCTATCCTTTTCTCTTTATTCAATTCCTACTATTAGTTCACACTCTCTGTATATAGTTCAAGTTTTATAAGCATTGATAAAATTCTTTTTACTCATCCACTCAAGTTCAAATAGATTTTTAAAACTTGTAGCAGATGATGATGTTAGTACAGTTTTTTCAAACATTCAATCATTAATGAAATATAATTAATTTTTAATACTTCAGAGTTTCAGCAGTTTGTAATGAAAATTGAAATCAATAGGCAGTAGCTCAATCAGTAAAAAGCAAGAATTTCTGTATTTTTCATTTGAAGGTGAAGAATGTGAATTGAATTCTTGCAAAATTCCATAATTTTTTGATAAATTGTTTATATAATTATTTAATAAAAAATAACTAAAATAAAAATTTCTTTGTTGACCTAAGTAGAAATTGACATTTTTAAAAATATATATATTACCTGTTTTTTGTGTTAAATTGGAAATAAATTTTTGAATTATTTTTCTTTTTATTAAACTGGAAAATGATTTTTGATTTTTTTTAAAATCATTCTTTTGAAATGGGAATATGTTCATCGAATACAGAGCAAATTGAATGTATTAATGGTTGTGATTAATAGTGATCCTGATATCTATTTGAAATAATTACATGTTATTGATATAAACTGATTTTAATAATGTAAAGTGTTGTTAGTATATTTTTATACTTTTTCTGCTTATATATTTGAAGTATGTCTTCAAGTGCTACATAAAATTGTCACTATATATGGTTTGATAAGAGATAGATTTATAAAGGAACTTTTTTTAAAAAAATTACTATTAATTATGATTTTTTATTTCAGTAAATTATTTTAAAATGTAATAAAATAATTTTTAGAATATTTGTTTCCATTTAACATTAAAAGAATTCATGTATATTTCATCGTTCAGGATATTTTGTATCCTAAATATTCTCAAATTTGTGTAGATATATCAATCCTAACAGATAAAGTAAAAAACATGCTATTTGATTCGGAATTATATAATATTGTAATGTATTTTAAGATCAGTATCTGTCAAACCATTTCTTTATTTTGATATCTTCATAGATTAAAAAAATATCAACTGCTGTTTCTTCCAAAGCCCCGCCAGCTCCTGGATTGTATACTTGGTTACGGAATCTGAAAGCTGCTCTTGTGTCTAAGGTAAGAGTCTATTTCACAGTTAATAAACATTTCAAAATATTTTAAATAGGCAGAATACATTTTTTCAACAAAATGAAATTAAATACTTGGAAAAAGGGATGAAATCTTTACAACCGAGCAGAATACAATGATAGACATAATATAATATAATAGATTTCTAATGCAAAAGGAAGAGTCTTCGGAATTCTGAGTGTTCGATTATCAATTTCATTGTAAACATGTTAATTAAAAGGTTCAAATATTTCAACTGTTGAACATATAACTTAATTTATAATGGATTTATCATTAAGGTTACAGATCTTAGGGTCCCTTTTCTCTCCCCCCCCCCCAAATTTTCAAACCATTTTTTAAAATCAATTTTAACTTGATATTCATATTAATAATTTTAAGTTTAACATTTTAACAAACTGAAATAAAATACTTAGTTGCATATCACTTTTTTAAAATGTTAATTTCAATGAATCATATTTTTAAAAAATGGAAGTGAAAAGTAGTTTTAAACAAAACATTTTTTTTAAAAAAATCAATCAATTGGCTTATTTAATAATTTCCATGTATCAAAGGGTTTTTTGTCCTTATTAAGTGCTGCAAGTATGAGAAAGCAATTATAAAACAAAAACCAACAACTTAAACAACTGAAATTTGATATGTTATTTTTACAGTTTATGTCAAATAAGGAATTTTGTTAGTGAAAAATAAAGAATGAAAATTCAATATTCTGTTTTTTCAAATTAAATTTTGGGAGTTATACCATATTTTGTAAATATATATATGAAAAAAAAATTGAAGGAGAGCACCACAATTGATATTGTTAGGTGTGGGTTGAGTTTGAAAAGTCATTATAGAATATTTAGGTAAAGTTAATTCTTGAAAGTATTAAAATTATTTGTATACCAAATATTAATGTGAATATATTTTCTAATATTTGCTAGTATCTATGGTAGTATTTGAAAGTATCTAAGAACATCAAAATATATCTCATTAACATATTATGTTCAGTATTAAAAGATAATTCAAGGATGCAATTCTTAGGATTTGTTGAGGCAAAAAAATATTTTATAATTTTAATTGTTATTTAAAAACAATAGAAAAAAATGCTCCTCCAGATCTTTAAAATTTTTCAAAACTGGTGTAGAATTTATTCATATTTTCAATTTTAAATATTTTTAAACTTATTGTTAGT
>JAOUZG010032782.1:0-11308 GCA_026289955.1 Argiope argentata | reverse complement strand
GGTTTGGTTTGGTTTTGTGGGGTTTACTGGCGCAAGAGCCATATTTGGCTAAACTGCGCCAAGCAAATGGTAAAATTATAAAAGATAGAAAATATACTCCTTTGTTAAATTAAGGCATGAGTGATGAAATCAAATTAGTTTGATGGAAATAATGATTTGAGAAAAAATTTAAAACCTTGTATCATAACAGATTGAAACACTGATGATAATAAATATGAACTTAAAAGGAAAGTTAAACATTGATAGATGAATAAAAAATTTTATACACAAGTAAAAAACCCAATAGACTTTAAGAATTTAAAAATATTTGCGTGATATTTTTCACCCACCAAGTCTTGTAGTGTTAAAGATGAAGTGAAAAAACGGACACGATAAGAATTAAAGACAGGGCAATCAATTAAAATGTGATGAACAGTGAGAGGAACTTGACAGTTGGTGCAAGTAGGCGCATTTTCACCAAATATAAGATGTTTATGGGTGAAACGAGTATGTCCTATACGGAGACGTGTCATTTTGACATCCATCTCCCGTACAGGGATAACGGGCCACATACCAATGTCTTTTTTGATGGAATGCAATTTATTATGTGTCTGAAGATCCCACATCGTTTGCCAAGTAGAAAAAATATGTTTATTAAAATACTTCCTAATTTCGCAAAATGGAATTTCAATGCTCAAAAACAAAGTTGCGTCTTTGGCAGCTGAATCCGCCTTTTCATTCCCCAAAATGCCCACATGACTCGGAACCCAACAGAAGAGAATTTGGAAACCATCATTCAGTAGTAATCGAAAAGTAAACAAAATTTTAATAGCAATAGGGTGCATTCGATTATGGAAATGTGAAAGTGTCTCCAAAGCGCTCATGCTATCGGTGTAGATTATAAATTTACGTTGTGGAGAAGATGAAATTTTCTGAAGAGCACAGAAAATTGCCATCAATTCGGCTGTGAATACTGAACAGCAACTATGAAGGCGGTAGCTTAGTGTATCAGACAAAATTATAATGCCGCAACCAACATAATCAGCCGACTTTGAGCCGTCCGTAAAAATTGGCACAAAAGAAGAATACCAGTCGCGATGATATAAAAAGAGTTGTTGGAAAACAACAGGAGCAGTTAATGATTTGTCAAATCCAATGAAAGGGTTCAAAAACGAGAACTGTGGAACATCCCAGGGTGGGAAACAATAACAATCAACCGGTTTAACACGAACCGCATTAAGGTCCGATTCATGTAGGAGCAATTTGGCTCTTTCACAAAATGGTAAAATATGATAAGGGCGGGCATTATAAAGGCGACGAAGACCAACTGGTAGCATTATTTCTCTAAATGGGTGCTTCAGAACAGACTGTGTTCTAAAATAAAATAATCC
Organism: Argiope argentata; assembly: GCA_026289955.1. Taxonomy (NCBI): domain Eukaryota; kingdom Metazoa; phylum Arthropoda; class Arachnida; order Araneae; family Araneidae; genus Argiope; species Argiope argentata. The sequence continues at coordinate 9,938 of JAOUZG010032782.1, read as the reverse complement.
AGATATTTTTTTCCGCCTTAAACAAAGAGGAAGCTGATTGCAAACAATGTAAAGGCTTTCAATCGGAGAAGTCCGAAATGCTCCAGAACAGATACGCAACGCAGAATGGTGAATGGTATCCAGTCGCCTCAGAACGGATGAACAGGCGGAACCATACACCATACATCCATAATCAATTCGGGATAGAATTACTGCATGATAAATACGGAGTAAAGATGTTCGATCGGCTCCCCAAGACGTTCTAGAAAGAACTTTCAAGATGTTCAAGGATTTCTCACACTTCTTCCGCAGGTGTAAAATGTGTGGTAGGAAAGTGAGTTTCCGATCGAGAATAACTCCCAAAAACCGTATTTCTTTCACCACAGGAATTGGATTGTTCCGAATGTGTATATTTGGATCGAGATGAAGCTTTCTTTTCCGACAAAAGTGGATGCATCTGCTCTTCTCCGCAGAGATAGTATGCCCGTTGTTATCGCACCAATCTATCAGTTTATTTACGGCAGTCTGCATCTTCTGTTCTATCAGGTTCATACTACTTCCTTCACATGAGATTTGTAGATCGTCAACATAAAGACTGGCATATATAGATGAGGGTAAAATTGTTAAAATTTGGCTCAGATGGACGATAAAAAGTGTGACACTGAGGACACTTCCTTGTGGAACTCCCTCAGCTTGAATAAAATCTTCTGAATAAAAGTTTCCGACACGAACTCTAAAATTCCGACGTGATAAAAAGTTTTGTATAAAAATGGGTAAGTTTCCCCTAAAGCCAAAGTTAAAGAGTGTTGAAAGTATACCATAACGCCAAGCGCGATCATAGGCCTTTTCTATGTCGAAGAATATTGAGACAAGGTGGTTTCTCCTGACAAATGCATTGCGTATCTGCGTTTCTAATGAAATGAGATTATCAAATGTAGAGCGACCTCTACGGAAACCACTCTGCCACTGGGGGATACATCCTTGTCTCTCTAATTCATAGATTAGACGAGTATTTACCATGCGTTCATAGGTCTTGCAGAGACAACTCGTCAGAGCAATTGGTCTGTAGTTCAGAGGATTCGAGGATTCTTTGCCAGGTTTTAAGACAGGAATCACAATAGCTTCGCGCCATTGTATTGGGTATTTCTGTTCTGTCCAGATTCTGTTGAACAGATATAACAGATTGGAAAGTGAAGATTTATTCAAATGGCGAAGCATATTATATGTGATTCCATCGGGTCCAGGACTTGTATCGTGGCATTGAGATAAGGCTATTTCCAATTCAAACATCCTAAATTTACAGTTGTATGGATAAGTACGTTGGTTATTAAAAGGTAAAGGAAGCCGCTCCGCGTGATTCTTAATTGCCAGAAACTCAGGTCTATATGAATCTATTGCGGAAACTTGTGCGAAAGCGTGACCAAGAATATTGGCTACTTCTACTGGGGAAGAGTGCATGTCAGTTCCTGTTTTTAATACAGGAATGGTTGTGTCACTATAAATCCCATTAGCAGCCTTTACTTTCTTCCATAAGTGTCTACTGGAAGTGGAGGATGTGATTGATGATATAAATTTGATCCACGATTCCCTCTGACTACGACGGCGAATTCGACGAGCAAGCGCTTTGGCCCTTTTAAAAGCAACAAGATTTTCAGTTGTTGGGTATCTTCTAAAATTATTCCACAGCTTCTTTTGATTTTTATGACTGTCGTGGCAGGCTTTATTCCACCACGGTCTGCGAAATTTTCGGAGACGTGGGGATGATTTGGGAATGGTGCTATTAGCGGCTTTTATAATAGTTTGGACCACTTGTTGAACTGCTTCTGTTATGTCTGGAATACTAACCATAACCTGAGTGATATTTGATGAATGCGTAAATGAGTCCCAGTTTGCTCGTTGGAATACAAAGCGTGGACGACATTCGGTCATATTTCCTCGCTCAGCATATGAGACAATAACTGGGAAATGATCACTATTGTATAAATTATTGCTCACTGAAAAGGTCAGCAACGGCAAGATTTCAGGAGAACATATTGCCAGATCAAGTGTATGGAAGCTACGTGTCGGTTCATGGAAGTACGTTCTCTCTTCAGTATTGAGTAGGCAAAGAGCATTATTATTAATAAACTGTTCAATTTTCCGCCCTCGAGAGTTAGTACTATCTGATCCCCACAATGCACTATGTCCGTTAAAATCGCCCAGTAGGATAAATGGTGAGGGGAGCTGGTTCACCAGATTATCTAGTTCTTGTTGACGAATGACCTCATGGGGCGGTAAGTAAAGGCAGCAGACTGTGACTAAAGTTCGTACATGAACTTGTACAGCCACAGCCTGTAGAGATGTCTGTAGAGTAAGAGGAGTGCTCGGATTATGGTTAGAAGTGAAGATACAGACACCACCAGAACTGCGAAATCCTGTGTCTGTATCTTTCCGCACACAGCTATAACCACGTAGTTTAATAGGAATGCTGGGTGTTAAAAAGGTTTCCTGAATTCCAAGACAAACGGGATGAAAGTTGTTGATTATGGACTTAACTTCGTGAAGTTTGGAGCGAATGCCACGACAATTCCATGAAATGAAAGTACCCATTAAGAGGCTCTTGCTGCAGAAGTATTGGGGTTGGGAAGATAGTTAAGGGGCTGCGAGATATCGCAACTCATTTTAAAATCGTCATCCTCTTCTTCTGATGGATGAAGTGATATGAGCTCAGCGCTCTTGGACATACCACCAAAAATGGAGGTTAAATCTTTGTGCACTTTGCCCTGATTTGCCAGGCCGAGAGCAACTGAATTTTGTAAGAGGGACTTTTTCAGTTTTGTAGAGATTTCCTTTCTTGAAAGCCCCTGTTTCGAAAGTTTTAGCTTTTGAGATTTATTAGATTTAGATTTCTGTTTAGGAGGTTGTGATTTAGCAGGTTCAGGAGTACTGGGAATTGAATTTTCTGTGTCTGAATCAGATGCTTTTCCGGAGAGTTTTCCATTGGAAATAAGGTTTGAGCATTTTGGACAAGAACAGTTTTTACAATATGATTTCTGTACCGCAGATGCATAGGTAAGACCAGGTTTAGGTGTCTGGGAAAGGATCTGTCGTCTAGCTTCTGGGTATGAGAGATTTTCTTTTGTTTTAGTTGCAACTATTCTTTTTTCCAATTGCCAGCGTTCGCATGACCGGGAAAACGATGTATGATTGCCGTTGCAATTGACACATTTTTCAGGTGCTGTGCATTGTTGGCAATCATGCCCTTTTTCTGCGCAGCGGGCACAAGTGATAGTTCCGCGGCAGTTGACTTTCGAATGGCCAAAACGTTGGCATTGAAAGCATCTTAAAGGGTTTGGGATATACGGGCGTACAGGTAGTTTAATGTAGCCAGCATATACGTTTTCAGGCAGTTGGTGACTGTGGAATGTTAAGATATAATGTTTAGTGGGGAGGAGTTGTCCATCCCGTTTAATTGTTATTTGGCGTACATGCGTTACTCCTTGTGGCTTTAGTTCCTCCGCTATTTCTTCTAAAGGCACATTAAATAATTCCCCACATGTTATCACACCCTTTGAATAGTTTAGTGATGCATGTGATGAAACTGTAATTGGTATTGTTGCCAAAGCTTTTAATTTAATCATTTGCTGGGCTTGTTTTTTTGAGCAAACTTCAACCAGTAAATCACCCGAACGCATTTTGCGGACTGATGAAACATCTCCCACTGTTGCTGAGATGGCTTTCTGGACCAAAAACGGTGAAACAGAATTAAATGATTCGTTTGCATCAGACAGACGTTTGATGATAAAATAGGAATCAAAGTGATGAGTGATATTTTTAAAAGCAGAATGATGCCCACTGAAGGGACCGCGTTTGGAAGACCCCATACGATATTTTAAAAATTCAGGTTCGACGGCACCGCCCACCACGGAGCCCAACAAGGGAAGGCAATTACCGGCTCTGGTCATTTCCAGCCTCGGCATCCGCCCTAGTGCTAGCCGAAGCCTATACGCTCGGAGTTACCCCCGGGGACAGTGACCACCCTTAACGCCAAGCCCAAGGAGTAACCCCTTCGCTTGATCCCTAGCAGACTAATCACTCATGTGGTTAGGTACCGGCCGATTGATACACCGGGGACCACAGTGCACCGCCCGTCTAATGGGTCACCACGCATGGCCAACACGTGGGGTTTTTGGCTGTCCATAAGAAGCAAGAAGCAAACAGAGCGGCGACAGCATCTCATGGAGAGCTCCCTCGCTTGCCGTCGAGGGAAGGAAGAATCAAGCAGACAGTAGAAGGCGTAGAGGAGAATAAACAATAAATGGAGTAAAGATCCCTGGGATAGGATAGGATAGTGGGGTTTAATGGCACAAGAGCCAAGTTTGGCCATACTGCGCCAATCATATGGTTAAAGAGTAGATGCATTTATATGCAAAATTCTGTTAAGCGAAACACTGAATAAAAAATTACAGCAAATTGATGTGTTAAATAAAATTATAAAATCCAATTGCTTTTAAAAATTTAAAAAGATTTTTGTGGGGACGTTCCCCTATGAGCATTTGCATGTCCACTGTAGAAGCACAAAAAAATTGCAAACGAAAACTATCAAAGCTAGGACACTCAGTTAAAATATGAAAAACAGTTAAAATGACTTGGCATCTAGTGCAGAAAGGAGTTCTATCGCCAAATAAAAGATGTTTATGTGTTAAACGAGTGTGACCAATGCGGAGTCGAGTCAATTTGACTTCAAGCTCTCGCACTGGAGAAGCAGTCCATAATGAAATTGTGGGTCTGATAAAATGTAGTTTGTTATTACTTTGGCGATCCCATGTTTCCTGCCATATAGCATGAATACGACGAGTAAAAGAATTCTTCGCATCGTAAAAGGGTACCTCACGCTGCATATACAAAGACGCTGTTTTCGCAGCGTTGTCCGCTTGGGCATTTCCTCTTATCCCAATATGACTCGGAACCCAGGAGAATAAAATTTCATAGTCTCTATTTTTCAAAATTTTTAAGAGGTCCAAGATTTCCAATGCGATGGGATGAATTGGATCATGTAAACGAGAGAGTATTTTTAAAGAACTCATGCTATCGGTGTAAATACAAAATTTGCGCTCATTAGAGAGAGAAATTGTTTCAAGTGCATAGAGAATTGCCATTAATTCAGCGGATAAAACTGAAAAGGATGTATGAAAACGATAACTAATTGTTTCTGTATTAAAAATGATACCACACCCGACATGACCGTCAGATTTGGAACCATCTGTGAAAATAGGTATATGAGTGGAATACTGACAGCGATGAGAACTAAAAAGTCTTTGAAAAATCACTGGAGCCGTTGTTGGTTTCACATATCCTTGGAAAGGATTTAAAAAGGAGAATTGAGGGATATCCCATGGAGAAAATGGGAATAAATCACGTTTTTGAATACACACATTACGGAGTTCCGTATCTTCGAGGATCAATTTGACTCTCTCGGAAAAAGGAAGAATGTTGGAGGATCGAGCAGTATATAACCGCCGAAGACGAATAGGAAGCATCAAAGAGTGCAGAGGATGTTTTGGAACTGACAAAGCTCGAAGGTAGTACTGTATAGATATTTTTTGGCGCCGTAAATGTAATGGCAGTTGGTGACACACAATATAAAGACTCTCGATTGGCGAGGTCCGAAAAGCTCCGGAATAAATTCTTAAGGCAGAGTGGTGTATGGTATCCAGTCTACGTAAAACGGAAAGCCTTGCAGACCCATACACCATACAACCGTAATCAAGGCGTGAAAGAATAATTGAATCGTAAATTCGAAGTAAGGATGTACTATCTGCTCCCCAGGTAGTCCTTGATAATACCTTGAGAATGTTCAATGACCTGTCACACTTCCTCCGCAGATGCAAGACATGTGGGAGGAAGGTGAGCTTACGGTCAAATATTATTCCCAAGAATTTTAATTCGTCTACAACTGGAATTTCGACATTCCGAATAGAAATTGTAGGATCCAAATGGACACCTCGTTTCCTGCAAAAGTGAATGCAACTACTTTTGTCCGGTGAAATCGTGTACCCATTATCGTCACACCAGTCAATAAGTTTGTTAACTGCAATCTGCAGTTGACGTTCCATTAAGCGCATATTGCTCCCCTGGCAGGAGATCTGGATATCATCCACATATAAGGTACTTTGTACAGATGAAGGTAAAATATTGAGAATTTGACTAAAATGAAGCATAAAAAGCGTTACACTGAGGATACTTCCCTGTGGAACCCCCTCAGCTTGGATAAAAGAATCTGAATAAAAATTGCCGATTCGAACACGAAATGATCTTAAAGATAAAAAGTTCATTAAAAAAAAAGGCAAATTTCCTTTAAAACCAAATTTTAAAAGAGTGGTAAGAATTCCAAAGCGCCACGTCCGATCATACGCCTTTTGAATGTCAAAAAATATAGAGATTAGATGATTCCGACTAACGAATGCATTGCGAATCTGAGTCTCGAGAAGGACGATATTATCAAATGTTGAACGCCCTCTACGAAAACCACTCTGCATTTGTGGGATACATGCTCTCTTCTCCAATTCATAAACTAACCTGGAATTGACCATACGTTCCAGTGTTTTACACAAACAACTTGTGAGTGCTATAGGCCTATAGTGCAGAGGATTAGCAGAGTCCTTGCCGGGTTTAAGGATGGGAATAACAATAGCTTTATGCCACTGTGTAGGGAACTTGTGTTCAATCCAAATGCGGTTATATAAATACAACAAATTTGAAAGAGAAGTACTAGATAAATGGCGAAGCATGTTATAGGTAATGCCATCTGGACCTGGGCTAGTATCCCTAACTTTAGACAAGGCCGTTAGCAGCTCATGCATCCTCAACTCAGAATTATAAGAAAGAGATCTTTGGGTGAAAAAACGCAAAACTCTACGTTCCGCGCGATTCTTCTTTGTCAAGAAAACAGAATTATAAGAATCGACAGCGGAGACTTGTGAGAATGCATACCCGAGAGCATTTACAACCTCAGTGGGAGAGGCAATAGTTCCATTTCCTGTCTTTAGAACGGGAAAGGAAAACTCTTTATTTATCCCATTTGCAGCTTTTACTTTCTTCCAAAGCAATTTGCTTGAAGTGGAGGATGTAATCGAAGACACGAAATCGATCCATGATTTTCTCTGGCTTTGTCGACGGATGCGGCGAGCATTGGCTCTGGCGCGCTTAAATGCAATAAGGTTTTCCGTTGATGGGTATCTACGAAAGATATTCCATCGTTTCTTTTGCTCTCTGTAACTGTCGCGGCAGGAGTCATTCCACCATGGTTTCCGAAATTTTTTCTGGCGAGGGGAACATTTTGGGATGGTGTTGTTCGCAGCTTCAATAATACAATCAGTTACTTTTTGCACTGCTTCTGTGATATCTGAAAGTTTAACCATTGTCTCGGTGATCTCTGCAAGCTGTGTAAAAGCAGACCAGTTTGCCCGCTGGAATAGATAACGCGAAGCACATGAAGTTGCATCGCCTCTACCAGCATGGGAAACAATTAACGGAAAGTGATCACTATTAAAAAGATCGTCTGCAACTGTAAAGTTCAGAAATGGAAGCATTTCAGGAGAGCAAATAGCTAGGTCAAGACTATGCAAGCTGCGTGTGGGTTCATGAAAGTACGTTTTCTCATTATTATTAAGTAGACAGAGACAGTTATTGGTAATGAATTGTTCGATCTGTCGGCCACGAGAATTGGTATTGTCTGAACCCCACAAAGTATTATGCCCATTGAAGTCACCGAGTATTAAAAATGGTGATGGTAGCTGATCAACAAGATTATTAAGTTGTTGCTGATTAATGACGTCATGAGGTGGCAAATAAATAGAACAGACTGTAACAAGTGCTCTTGTATGAACCTGAATTGCCACAGCCTGTAAGGGGGTGTGCAATTTAAGGGGTGTACTGGGAAAAAGGTTAGAAGTTAAAATACAGACACCTCCAGAATTATTGGTTTCTGGGCCTGTATCCTTACGAACTATATTGTAGCCACGGAGTTTGAAAGAAACGTTAGAATTCAAGAACGTTTCTTGAAATGCAAAGCAAGAAGGATGATATTGATTGATAATGCACTTGATGTCAGTAATTTTGGACCTCAGACCACGACAGTTCCAGGAGAGGAAAGTACCCATCAAGAAATATTGTTTGGGGGTGAATTATTTGCACCAATGCTTTGGGTTTGCAGAACATCACAGTTCATTGTAAAATCCTCCTCCTCTTCTGACGGATGGAGGGAAAGGTGATCAGGATTAGTGGGTGTATCAAATATTGCCGACAAGTCCTTATGAACTAAGCCTTCACTAGATAATCCCAAAGCGACTGAATTCTGAACTGCTAAAGATGGTATTTTTTTCAAGTCTCTTTGTGATTGACCTTTTTTAGAAAGTTTGAGTGCCAGAGATTTTTCAGAAGACGATTTATGTTTCTTACGAGTATGTTGGATTATTGTTGGAGTAATATTGGAAGGTTGATCCAATTCAGGTACCGTAGCTGAATTATCCGATTCGGAGACAGTCTTAAAATCATTTGTGTCATACTGGATCCCAACAGTTTTTAATGTTACTTTTACGGCTGAAGCATAGCTTGTACCAAGCAACGGTGTACGAGCTCTAACAATTTTCCGAGCTTCAGGAAAAGACACATGTTCTTTAAATTTTACAGAAATAATATCTTTTTCTGTTTTCCAGACAGGACATGAGCGAGAGAAAGAGGTGTGGTTCCCTTTGCAATTTACACAAGTTTCCTTGCCAGAACATTCATTACTTTCATGTCCAGCTATTGCACAACGGGCGCATGTTAAGGTCCCGCGGCAGTTAGCCTTGGAATGGCCGAAACGTTGGCAATTGAAGCATCTTAAAGGATTCGGAATAAAAGGTCTCACGGGTAATTTCATGTACCCAGCCTTTACCGACTCGGGCAATTTTGGAGAGTTAAATGTCAGAATAAGATGCTTGGTATTAAGAAGTTGTCCCTCTCGCCTAATAGAAATTCGGCGCACATGGGTCACCCCTTGACTTTGTAATTTTTCAGTGATTTCTTCCAAGGAGACGTTGAATAATTCCCCACAAGTAATTACACCTTTGGAAGAATTTAAAGAACTATGTGCAGTAACAGAAACTTGTATTGGCCCCAGAGACTTTAATTTTAAAATTTTATGAGATTGCTGTCTTGTTGAAACTTCAACGAGTAGGTCACCTGAACGGAGCTTTTGAACAGATGCCACCTCTCCAATACTTCCTGTTAACGCTTTTTCTACAAGAAAAGGTGATACAGAATGGAAAGATTCTTTTGATTCGGAGATTCGCTTCACAATGAAGAATGCATCAAATGGTTTAAAAATTTGTGTCGGTACGGAAAGATGCCCACTTAAGGGAGAAAAGTTTTTTTTACCCATACGATATTGATGGGGATTCGGGCCCGACGGCACCACCCACCACGGAGTCCTACAAGGGAAGGCAGCCACCGGCTCTGGCCATTCCCAGCCTCGGCACTTACCTTAGCGCTAATCGGTACCTATACGCTTGGAGTTACCCCCGGGGACAGTGACCACCCTTAACGCCAAGCCCAAAGAGTAACCCCTTTGCTTGATCCCTAGCAGACTAACCACTCAGGTGGCTAGCAACCAGCCGATTGATACATTGGGGACCAACAGTGTACCACCCGTCTAATGGGTCGCCACGCACGGCCAACACGTGGGGTTTTGGGCTGTCCATGAGAAGCAAGAAGCAAACAGAGCGGCGACAGCTTCTCATGGAGAGCTCCCTCGCTTGCCGTCGAGGGAAAGAAGGATCAAGCAAAAAGCAGAAGGCGTAGAGGAGGATAAACATAAAGGGAGAAAAGATCCCTGGGAACCTCGGGATTGGGACACCCGTACCCACCTAAAGAAGGTGAGCCCTTGAGGGGAAAGATCCCTGGGAACCTCGGGATTGGGACACCCGTACCCACCTAAA
>JAOUZG010032778.1:0-16698 GCA_026289955.1 Argiope argentata | reverse complement strand
TAGTTACCGGCCGATTGACACACCGGGGACCACAGTGCACCACCCGTATAATGGGTTGCCACGCACGGCCAACACGTGGGGTTTTTTAGCTGTCCATGAGAAGCAAGAAGCAACAGAGCGGCGACAGCTTCTCATGGAGAGCTCCCTCGCTTGCCGTCGAGGGAAAGAAGGATCAAGCAGACAGCAGAAGGCGTAGAGAAGAATAAAATATAAATGGAGGAAAGATCCCTGGGAACCTCGGGATTGGGACACCCGTACCCACCTAAAGAAGGTGAGCCCCTGAGGGGTCAATTTAAATCGTATCTGGAGAATTGCTAAAATTTACTCTTAAGCGATTTAAAGCCATCCTTTTTTGTTTCGTACTATGACTTGTTCATCGGAGTACCTCCGGTAGATGACAGGCTTGAAATAAGCATGACAGTCCATATTTGACATGATTGTAACGTTTCCTATTATTAGCTCACAGTTTCCCTGTGTATATGAGTTCAAATACATCCTGGTAATTATATAAATTCTCAAAATATTCAAAAATTGAGCGAATACCAGCATGGATGCTACGATTTGTATAAAATTTCCAGAATTCAATTAGCAAAATAAAAAAAATCTTTCAACTGTTGCAGAAATAGATGCCGCCGAATAAAAAGTAATCACACAACAAGAAAAGTTTAATAACGAAAATGTAAGATTGAAACTCAAATCACTCGGTGTGTTTAGTGATTATGACGGGCTAATTAGAACTAAAATTACTAGACGAGAGGATGAAGAAAATTTTAGATACCCTCTGGTATTGCCTTGCAAGCACACATTACTGGAGTGGTTGATTTTCGAACATCATTTTATCTCTTCCCTTGCTGGAGTTGAAGTTGTCCTAACTGATATCCATAGGAAATGTTGGATTCTGAAAGGCCAAAAAACTGTCCAGAAAGTTCTTTTAAGGTGTATAAGATGCAAAATATATACGAGCAAAAGAATTGAATCAATGCTTTCGCCACTGCAGGAAGAGCGTGTACGGGAAGCCTCGGTATTCGATAAAGGGTTGGGAAAAGGCACGGACTTGCTTTATACTTGCGCAGTATATAAAGCCATTCATTTGGAATTGATACAGTCTTTAAATTAATGGATTCCTTTTAGATTTTAGAAGATTTTTCGCAGGGTAAGGGTGACCTATGACTATACACATCGATAACGGGACAAATTTCACTGGAACAAATAATTTGATGGATTCTCTTCATTGGGACAAGATAGTGTTGTATTCAGTAGAAATACAAGCAAAGAAGCTTTAAGAAGAGTTTTAGAAAAGACTTTTTCATTATGAAGAAATGTTTACTCTTCTTCATGACGTAAAAACCAACAACAATTCTCGATCTCTGAATTATCAGTTAGAAGATCCTAATGATTTAACTCCACTGAGTGCCTAGATGTTTATTCAGGACTACAAAGGTAGGGGTTCCCGTTTTGGAAACTTTGTATAAACACCTTCAATGGTATCAATATCAACAAAAATTACGAGAGGACTTGAGGAAAAGATTCCGAAAAGAATATCCAATCTTGTTAATCCAGAAGCCAAAGGAAATGGAATCTAGACAAGTGCAAAAGGAGATATTGTTATAATTCAAAGTTATGTCAAAAAGTGGTTTTCATGGCATTTGGGAATGACAATCGGTTCCCCAGGAAAGATGGTTGCATCCAAGAAGTAAAGCTGAAAACAGCTAGACGAGAAATTGTGTGCCCAGTGCAACGTTTATACTCCTTGGAATTAGACATTGACGAACCTGTAGTTGTAAGAAATAAGAATCTGTTGATTCGTATGAAGAAATCAAAATTCGTAGCTCAGAAAATGCCGACGGTGAAATAAAAGTTAGAAGTGGAAAAAGTTAAAAAGGTTTATCCTTTAGTATTTTAACTTCAACTTTATTACATACTTTTCAAATATGTGCCTTTCGTGTTTTGATTTCTTAATATTTTGTTAATTTTGATCTATTTTGATTTTGTATCCTCCTAATTTAAAAACCAAAAGGTGAGAGGATGTTACGAGCGCCTTTGGCTAAAAACTAGATTTTACTTTTAGCATACTAGAGCTATAACTTACTTTAAAAACTCTAAAGTCGGTAGTTAATTGCGCGCGAAACCAATATACTGTTTTTGTGTATGGCAACATCTTGTAAATAGTATTGTAAATAAGAAAGAATAAAATGAAGTCAAATTAATTACGAATGAATTATTTTATACTGTGAACCACATCTTTGAATCTCATTAGAGGAGAAACGACTGAATGAAATGAAATTCAGACAGAGTCTCAAACAATAAAGACTACTTTTCACGTCACATCACATACATGAAAGTGTTCATTTTAGATAATAATTGACTACGCTCTACGAGCATTATGAAATAAGAATTGAGAAAGATAACAATATAGAATCTTTAGTTTTCACTTTCTCAAAATATAATGCCTTTCTCCTTATTTTCAAGTACACAGAATGCGAACTTTTCTGAAAAGAAAAATTTGCTTGAGTGCGACAAATTTCGAATAGCACTACTTTATGCAGAATGTTCGAAGGACTTTTTTTTGAATTTGACATTACGTTGTCCACCACAGGAACCCTTTCAGACAAATGTCTGTGTTTATAGCGGTCCCTAAAGAAACAGATTACTGTAGGAAGAGCTCATTTCGCATAGGTATAAATGCATTCAAGTTTATTACATTGGCTAAATTGACAATAATTGGTATTATTAGATTTTATTTTTGAAAACGAATCCAAAAAATACCTTTATAAACTGAAAATCATTTGAATATTCTGAGTAATGAAAATATCAAATATTCCTGTCATATGTGTACAAAGAAAAATGCAAAACAATTTGAAAAACTGAATATTTATTTTCTTGTCTAACGATTACACAAGAAAAAGAAAAACAAAATGAATAAAAATGTATAAGAAATGAAATGAATAAATAAGAATAATCATGCACGACAAAAAAAAATTAATCTTCTTTATTTCATTTGTTTTAAATTTATGTAAATATTTAATATAAAATACTCGGGGACAAAAGCAAGGCAATCTGCTTAATTTAATATAAAAGCAATAATAACTAATCTTAATCTCAATTTTTACAAAGATTGTTTATTCTATAATATAAAGTAAAATTTTCATTGTTCAAATCAACCACAGACCAAATTACGTTGATCTGAGCCTCCAGTTCCAGTCAAACCTGGAACCACAAATCTATTCCTAGTGTCCTTGTAAACATGCTTGAAACAAAAAATAAAATGAAATTAAATGGCTAAACACCGACTGAAGAATTATCTCGAATTAATTGTAATTAATAGTTGTGTTACGCATTTTTTTGTACATAAAATTATCTATCTATAGCTTTTTATTTTTTACCTTGTTAGGCTTTTGTCATATTTATCCATCCATATTATATATATATATATATATATATATATATATATATATATATATATATATATATATATATAAACACAAAGAAATGAGGGTCATGGAGAAAAATCTGCATTGAGTTTGAAAATGACTGCTATGGAAAAAAAACGAATTTTGCAGTAAACAAATATATATAAGTCGTTGCAAATGCGTGAAAGATTTTGTTTTCGATTTCGATTACTGTACCACAAGAAAGATTGTATTAATAAACCGCTACTAATAGAGAACAATCTATTAGTAGCGGTTTATTAATACAATCTTTTTTTCTTATTTTATATGGGACAAGAAGTGTCTCTTTGGAGTTCCTGACAAGCCGTACCCCTCCAAGCAATTCCGAACCAGCAACCTGCCCGACCGGTCCGTTTTAGGATCTGCCTTGGCAAGGCAGGATCCTCCGATGATGGAATGTATGCCGAGTAATGCAGCCACCATGCAGAGTGCCCCAGCGTCTTCTCTCATGGACATGCACAACAAAGATATGAATACTGGCCAGGAAACTCTGGACCCATCCAACGTCTGTGTGGAACTGAGGATCTTGCGAGGGAATATCTCGAAGTTGAAGAAAAGAATCCAAATCATACAAGGAGTGATGAACGAGGAAACAGACCCCTTCAGGCTTAAAGATCTTGCCACAACCGATAAGAGCCTTCAACAAGAGCTAGAAATGCTCAAGAAAAGGGTGAGTGCTTTTGGAAGTTGCCCTATTGTTAACTGCGTGCATCATCCCCCACCTAACTTTAACAATAAAAATAAAACTAAGAGAACCAGATCATGTACGGAACAGGAACTTAATAGTAAACAATCAAATAATAAAGCAATCAAAACTGACGACAATACTAAAAATAATAACTTAAGTGATAATGAATTTAAACTCCCCCCTAAAAGATTAACTGCTAAAATAAATGTGCAAACAAACGATAAAGATAAAGAGGGTTAGGTTAGGTTTATTGGCACAAGAGCCAAAAAAAAGGCTATACTGCGCCATGCATATGGTCAATTAGAAACAGAAGTAATAAAATTCATACAGCGTTCTATGAAAAGGGTTCATAAAAGTCAATAATAAAACTCTCAATCAGTTGAATGATGCGTCGGTAAAAAAATAGACTTAGATAAAATGGTAGAAACCAATTGTTTTCAAGAACTTAAAAAGGTTTTCGGGAGGATTTTCTCCCAATAACATTCGTATGTCCAGCGATGAGGAGTTAAAAAACTGTAAACGATGAAGATTAAAATCAGGACATTCTATTAAAATATGAAGAACTGTTAAAATTACTTGACATCTGGAGCAAAAAGGAGCTCGATCACCTAATATAAGATGCTTATGTGTTAGGCGAGTGTGACCAATACGGAGTCTAGTCAATTTGACGTCAATCTCACACATTGGAAGACAAAGCCAAGGTTTCGTAAAAGGTTTTATAGAGTTCAATTTATTATCTGTCTGTTGGTTCCACGATTTTTCCCATAAAGAACGAATATGTTTTGTGAAAACCGTCTTCGCATCCGAAAGGGGTATTTCACGCTCTATGAACAATGTGGCTGTTTTTGCAGCTTTGTCCGCCAATTCATTTCCAGCGATACCTACATGCCCTGGAATCCAGCCAAACAATATTTCATAACCTCTATTTTGAAGAGTCTTTAAAAGGCATAAGATTTCCAAGGCAATGGGATGAATTCGAATGTGAAAATTTGAAAGTGTTTCCAAGGAACTCTTGCTATCGGTATAAAGACAAAATTTACGTTCCGAGCAGAGAGAGGCTTTCTGTAAACCATAAAAAATTGCCATCAATTCAGCAGATAAAACAGAAAAGGATGGACACAAAGTGTAACTGAGTATTTCCGAGTTGAAAACAATACCACAGCCAACATAGTCATCGGTCTTGGAACCATCCGTAAAAATGGGCAAATACATTGAATACTGACAGCGATGAGAAGCAAAAAGTGTTTGAAAAACAACAGGGGCCGTTGTTGACTTATCTAAATTATTAAAAGGATTTATAAAGGAAAACTGAGGAATATCCCAAGGGGGAAATGAAAATAAGTCAAGTGTCTGAAGGCTCATATCTTGAAGTTCCGAATCATTGAGGATCAATTTAACTCTCTCACAAAATGGGAGAATGTGAGAAGGTCGAGCCGTGTATAATCTCCGAAGGCGTACCGGAAGAACCAAGGAGTGGAAAGGATGTTTAGGGACAGACATCGCTCGGAGGTAATAATGCACAGATATTTTTTGCCGCCGTAAATTTAAAGGCAGCTGGTAACAGACAACGTAAAGACTCTCTACTGGTGAGGTCCGGAATGCTCCTGAGCAAATTCTCAAGGCGGAATGATGTATGGTATCTAGTCTGCGTAAAACAGAAAATCTTGCAGAACCATATAGCATACAACCATAATCCATGCGAGATAGAATAACTGATTCATAGATTCGCAGTAGTGATGTTCTGTCTGCTCCCCAGGAGGTTCTTGAAAGTACTTTGAGAATGTTCAATAATCTGAAACACTTCTTCCGCAGATGCAAGACATGCGGAAGGAAAGAGAGCTTATGATCAAGTATTACTCCCAAATATTTTATTTCTTTAACGACGGGTATTTCACGGTTTTGGATATGGATTACAGGGTCCAAATGGATTCCACGCTTCCTACAAAAATGCACACATTGACTTTTCTCAGATGAAATCACATGCCCGTTTTCATCACACCAACCTACCAGTTTGTTAACTGCAACTTGCAGTTGGCGCTCTATTAAGCGCATATTGCTACCCTGGCAAGATATCTGAAGATCGTCTACATATAATGTGCCTTGAATAAATGGAGGTAGAACGTTAAGAATTTGGCTAAAATGGACAGAAAAAAGTGGGACACTGAGGATGCTTCCCTGTGGAACACCCTCAGCTTGAATAAAAGGAGTGGAGTATAAGTGGCCACCTCTAACCCGAAATGTGCGCAATGATAAAAAGTGTTTTATGAAAATGGGCAAGTTTCCTTCAAAGCCAAATTTTGAAAGTGTAGAGAGAATACCAAACCTCCAGGCACGGTCATATGCCTTCTCTAAATCGAAGAAGACAGAGACCAGATGATTTCGACTAGCAAAGGCATTACGAATTTTAGTTTCGAGTAGCACAATGTTATCAAAAGCCGCTCGTCCTCTGCGAAAACCACTC
The DNA here is from genome assembly GCA_026289955.1 of Argiope argentata. Lineage (NCBI taxonomy): Eukaryota > Metazoa > Arthropoda > Arachnida > Araneae > Araneidae > Argiope > Argiope argentata. Next base: position 10,100 of record JAOUZG010032778.1, on the reverse strand, counting down.
TGCAGTAACGGTATGCATGCTTTTTTCTCCAGTTCAAATACCAGTCGGGCATTAACCATGCGTTCAAGCGTCTTACATAGACAACTTGTGAGTGCAATAGGCCTATAATGTCGTGGGTTGGAGGGATTCTTGCCAGGTTTGAGGACTGGGATCACAATAGCTTCATGCCACTGTGGTGGGAACTTCTGTTCAATCCAAATACGATTAAATAGGGTTAACAGATTGGAAAGAGAAGTGGTAGACAAATGGCGAAGCATGTTATATGTGATTCCATCCGGACCGGGGCTGGTATCGTGAGCCTTCGATAAAGCCGTTTGTAATTCGTTCAGCCTAAATTCTGTATTATAAGGAAGCGATTTTCGAGTGGAGAAACACAAAGATTTACGTTCTGCACGTTTCTTAATCGCGGCAAATGAAGGCTTATATGAATTAATTGCTGAAACTTCTGCGAATGAATGTCCAAGGGTATTCGCGATGTCTAAAGGGGAAGATACCACTCCGTTTGCAGTCTCAAGAACAGGGATGGAAAATTCTTGGTAAATTCCATTTGCTGCCTTAACCTTCCTCCAGAGTAGTTTCGGAGAAGTAGAGGCTGTGATGGATGATATGAACTCTATCCAGGATTTTCTCTGACTTTGCCTACGGACACGACGCGCACATAAGCTCTGGCACGTTTAAAAGCAAGCAAGTTCTCTGTGGTAGGATATCTGCGGAAAATATTCCACCTCTTTTTTTGTTCTCGGTGACTATTGTGGCAGACCTGATTCCACCATGGTTTCGGGAATTTCCTCTGTCGTGGAGAACTTTTGGGGATGGTATTATTTGCAGCATCAATTAAGCAGTCAACTACACTTTTTACAGCGGCTGTAATATCAGTTGTTCTGACCATATTCTCTGAGATTACTGCATGTTTCATAAAAGCAGCCCAATCAGCCCGTTGGAATAGGAAACGCGGGGGACAAGAAGTCACACCACCTCTATTAGTATAAGAGATCATTAAAGGGAAGTGGTCACTATCATGGAGATCATTCTCAACTGTAAAACTGAGCAACGGAAAAAGGTCGGGAGAGCAAATAGCCAGATCCAGACAGTGAAATGTACGCGTGGGCTCATGGAAATATGTTTTCTCGTCCTGATTGAGCAGACAGAGTGAGTTATCAGATAGAAACTGTTCAATTTGTCGTCCACGAGAGTTTGTATTTTCCGAACCCCACAAAATATTATGAGCATTAAAATCCCCAAGTAGCAAGAAAGGTTTGGGTAGTTGATCCAATAAATTATTAAGTTCATGTTGGTTAATGATATCATGTGGAGGTAAGTAAATATTGCAAACTGTGACAAGTGTCTGTATGTGGACTTGGACAGCCACAGCTTGTAAAGGAGTGTGTAACTTTAAATGAGAGCTCGGATAAAGGTTGGAAGTTAAGATGCAAACACCACCGGAATGATTATTTCCAGTATTAGCATCTTTCCGAGCACAGTTATAGCCCCGAATTTTCACAGAAACATCATGTTTTAGGAACGTTTCCTGAAAAGCAAAACAAACTAGATGGAACTGGTTAATAATATGTTTAATACCGACAAATTTGGAACGAAAACCACCACAGTTCCAGGAAAAGAAAGAACCCATTAAAAGCTAGATGTATTAAGAATGTTGGTACGGATCTTGACAGGAGTTGGTGATACATCACAACTCATTTGCAACTCATCCTCCTCGTCAGATGGATGGAGAGAAATAGAATCAGGACTTTTAGGTTTGCCAAAAATGGACGTCAAGTCCTTATGAACGTTACCTTGCGTCGCAAGTCCCAAAGCGACAGAATTTCTTGATGTCGATTTCTTTAATTTAGATCTTATATCTTTTGGTGAGATTCCTCGTTTCGAAAGTTTAAGTTTAAGTGATTTCTGAGAGTTTGAATTATGTTTAGGTCTAGAAGTTTTGTTGGTTTCAGTAGTGTTTATTTCATTTTCAATTTCAGAATCTGATGACTTTTCATGGCTTTTGGGTTCTGGAGTATATTTTGCACAATTTGTGCAGGAACAATTTGCACAGAAGGTTGTTTTAGCTACAGAAGCATAGCTCAATCCAGGTTTTGGTGTCTGATTTAGAATTTTTTTTCTAGCTTCAGGATAGGTAATGTTTTCTTTAAATTTAAGAGCTGTAATTAGTTTTTCAGCTTTCCATCGTTCACAGGACCGAGAAAAAGATGAATGATTCCCTCCGCAATTCACACATTTCTCTTCAGCGTTACACTGCTGGCTGTCATGGCCTTTTTCAGCACAGCGGGCGCATGTTAATGTCCCGCGGCAATTAGCCTTGGAATGGCCAAAACGCTGGCACTGGAAACATCTTAGAGGATTGGGGATGTACTGGCGGACAGGCAATTTAATATATCCTGCATAAAGGAATTCAGGTATTTTTGGTCTGTGGAATGTAATTATGTAATGTTTGGTGGGTAGAAGTTGTCCATCCCTCCGAATGGTTATCTGGCGTACATGAGATACTCCTTGGGGTTTCAGTTCCGCGGTGATTTCTTCTAGAGGAACGTTAAACAATTCCCCACATGTTATGACTCCTTTGGAGAAATTTAATGATGTATGTGAACTTACAGTTACGGGAAAGTTGGCCAAGGCTTTCAGTTTTATAACTTGCTGCGCTTGCTTTTTAGAAGTCACCTCTACAAGCAAATCCCCAGAACGCATTTTCCGGATAGAAGTGACCTCACCAATGCTGCAATGGCTTTCTGTACGAGGAACGGTGAAACAGTGTTAAACGAATCATTCTTTTCAGAAACAAGTTTAATAACGAAAAAACGGTCAAAATACGGTAAACTACATTTTAGATTGAGTTCTTTGTGATGCCCACTAAAGGGACCCTTTTTCGAAGCGCCCATACGATATAAAATGTGATTCGGGTCCGACGGCACCGCCCACCACGGAGCCCAACAAGGGAAGGCAATTACCGGCTCTGGTCTGTTCCAGCCTCAGCATACACCCTAGTGCTAATCGGTACCTATACGCTCGGAGTTACCCCCGGGGACAGTGACCACCCTTAACGCCAAGCCCAAGGAGTAACCCCTTCGCTTGATCCCTAGCAGTCTAGCCACTCAGATGACAAGGTACCAGCCGATTGATACACCGGGGACCACAGTGCACCACCCGTCTCTCAAATGGGTTGCCACGCACGGCCAACACGTGGGGACTTTGGCTGTCCATGAGAAGCAAGAAGCAAGCAGAGTGGCGACAGTTTCTCATGGAGAGCTCCCTCGCTTGCCGTCGAGGGAAAAGAAGGATCAAGCAGATAGCAGAAGGCGTAGAGGAGGATAAACATAAAGGGAGGAAAGATCCCTGGGAACCTCGGGGTTGGGACACCCGTACTCACCTATAGTAGGTGAGCCCCTGAGTGGGATAAAGATAAAGAATTAACCCTTAGTGACAATTTATACCAAAATTTAGAAAATATGGATTTAAACGACCAGTTGGAGGAGAACATCATAAGACCACAGAGATCACCTCCAATTATGTTAAATCGAACTGAAAGATTTCTGGAAGAACTTAAACTAATAAACGAAAACTGCTTCCCTATTGAGAGTAAAATCGGCGGCCCATATATTAAACACTATTTTAAAAACGATGAAGAGCACAGAAAACTCACCAAATTCTTGAACCAAAATAACTTAGACTATTTCATAATCACCCCCAGATCAAATCGCCCTATTAAAGTTATAATTAGAGGCCTCCCTAATAACATGAAAATCCAAACTATCAAAGAGGCGCTTGAAATAGATTGTAACTTTAAAGTAGATAAAGTATCTCAACTCACTAGATTTAGAACAAAGGACCCCCTGCCCCTATTCCAAATTACCCTTCCGAACATAGAAGTAAACAAACAAATCTGGAACTTGACCTCATTGCTCTACCTGAAAATAAAAATAGAGAAATATGTAAGGAAAACTGGAACCATGCAGTGTTTTAACTGTAACTATTGGCACCACAGTGCAGCATCATGCCATATGAGACCCCGATGCATTAAATGTGGCGGAGACCACAACAAAGATCAATGTCAGAGTCCCCCCGAGAAGCCGACTTGTATTAACTGTGGCAAAGACCATTATGCCTCCTACAGAGGCTGTGAAAAATTTCCAAAGCCTCTAAGAACAAATTTAACTGAAAATAAAAATAAATATACAAATCCTAATATCTCCTATGCTACAGTACTAAACAAACACCCCCATCAAAATGACTTACCTTCCCCTCCTGAGAAAATTTCAGAAATAGACTATGGAAATATTGTTCAGGCTCAAGTGTTTCGCCCCATGGAAAATATCACTGAACTGGAAGCCATAAAATACATTCTTGAGGAATTTAGGCGCCTCTTCAAAGGCAAAAATATATTAGATCTGCAAGCGAAATTAAAAAATACTAAAGAGGATGTAGACAAAGTTGCAATCCTGGTTGGATCCATGACCATATTCAGTAACGAAAACAATATCTAATTTTTATGCCACCGTGCCTCTCCCTTATTTTTTGGAACGCCAATGGCCTCAAAAACAAAATGTTTGATCTTCGCTACTTTGTTGATGAGAGAAAGCCAGATTTAATACTGCTACAAGACAACAAACAAAAAAACGATTACACGCCTTTCCTACCCAACCATGTATTCTATAAACAAGATGGCCCACAAAACCCCTTATGTAGAGGAACCGGAATTTTTATCAAAAATAATTTAAAGCATGAAGAAATCTACATTCCGAATATAAATCATATTGAAAACACTATAATCAAACTATCATTTAAGAATAGACCCCAAATAGTTATTGCATCCGTCTATATCCCATGTAAAGCAAATAAAAATTTTACGAATGATCTGGAAAAAATACTCAGTCTTAACGACTGTGTTATCATTTGCGGGGACATGAATGCCCACCACACCAGCTGGAATTGCAAAAGAAATTCTTCTACTGGTAAGCTTCTAATTAATTTTGCATACAATAAAAATTTAGATATTATAGCTCCTCAAACCCCAACTAGATTTGGCCCGAACTCTGCCACAACGATTGATCTGGCACTTGTCAAAAACTTTGCCTACGACTACAAAATAACCTCCATTAGTGACCTCCCCTCAGTCCACAATCCCATAGAAATAGAATTTGATTTCAACACTAAGCCCCTTTATGTTAAAAGACATAAGGTCACCACTGACTGGGAAAATTTTAAAAACTCCTTAAACGAAAATGTAGAGACAAAAATCCCCCAAATAAATAGTAACGAAGATTTAGAAAACGAGATATCAAAACTTATGTCAGACATTACAGAGGCCTACAATAATAGCTCCCGACCCCTCAAAAAGCACGAAGAACTATAAATGCCCCCTAATATTAAAAAACTAAAAACTAGCAGGAACCGAGCAAAAAAAGTATGGCAGAACAATAGAGACCCTGCCTCCAAAAACCTTTATAATAAAACGCAAGAAAATTTTAGAAAGGCTGTAAATGACTACAACCGAAGCACATACCTTCATCAAAATGAATTACTTACTGTTCAAGATAATTCCCTCTGGAGAACTACTAAAAAACTAAAACAAAAAAGAGCCCCCATCCCCCAATTAAGAGATCCAATCACGAAACTCAATGCCCATACTGATCTCGAAAAAGGCGAAATAATAGCGGAACATTTTGAAGAGCAATTTTGCCCGAACAATATGCCTGATAAAAACATAGAAAAAATGGTCGAAAACTCCCTCAAAAATTACTGGAATCAAAACCTGAGAAGCGATTTCACAGAAATTAAACCCTCAGAAGTCGTAGAATTCACAAAGAAAATAAAAATAAATAAAACCCCAGGCATTGACGGTATAACAAATAAAATGCTTAAAAAACTCCCAACTAAAATGATTATAAAAATTTCCAGCCTGATTAACAAAATTTTTGAACTCAGATACTACCCAAACTGCTGGAAAATTGCAAGAATTATACCTATTCTGAAACCCGTAAAGGATCCCACCCTCCCCATAAGCTATAGACCGATTTCACTTCTACCCACTCTAAGCAAATTATGCGAAAAGATAATATTAACTAGGTGTCTAGAACACAGCAGAGAAACGGGTATCTCTATACCACAACAATTTGGATTCACCGAAAAACTCTCCACAACCCATCAGCTACTCAGGATAATTGAATACATCCACGAGGGAAGGAAAAATAGAAAAACAACTGCGGTCATTTTCCTAGATATAGCAAAAGCTTTTGACAAGGTCTGGATCCCCGGGCTCATCCACAAGATGATCGCCTACGACTTCCCCCAAACCCTTATAGAATTAATAAATTTTTATCTAACTGACCGATATTTTACAGTGTCAATTAAACAAACCGACTCCACAAAAAGAAAATTAAGAGCAGGAGTTCCTCAAGGCGGTATTCTTGCCCCTGTGATTTTCCTACTATACTTGAATGACATCCCCCAATAAAATAATATCATGATAAGTCTATACGCTGACGACACTGTTATACTGGCGAAAGGACAAACCCCCGCCAAAGCAATAACCCCGCTCCAAAATTACCTAACAAACCTAGAAAGGTGGCTGAGCAGATGGAAAATACAGTTAAATGTGGAAAAAACGGAAGCAATACTATTCTTCAAAAGAATAAATAACTGGCCCAAAATCAAAATATACAACACAGAAATCGAATGGCAAAATGAAGTGAAATACCTCGGCATCACAATGGATAGGAACCTAAACTACAGAGCGCACATACGCAAAACGCGAAAAAAATTCAATAAGGTTTTTAGGGAACAATACCCTGTAATTTGCAGGAACTATAGGCTTTCTCTCGAAGGCAAAGTGCTAACATAGCTGGCATACTTAAGACCAATTTTGACATATGCGTGTCCAATCTGGGCGGCAACAGCTAGTTCAAACCTACAAAAATAGTAGCCCTTGAAAACAAAACTCTCAGAATGATTGCTTCGGCCAGATGGTTTCACCGTAATAGAGAAATAATAAAAGCCCTGAACATAGCCCCAATAAAAGAATTTATGAATAAACTAGCGAAAAACTTTTATGGTAGTATCATTAATATCGACAACCCCACACTCAAAATTCTGCAGCGATACGATATTAAAGATCAAGCAAATAAGCGGAGACCCAGGTGCTCACTTAACCTCTAGGCATTCCGCCCACTCCTAAAGTTTATTTTTTTTTATTTATTTATGTACTTTTTTAATGAAAAGAAAAAGAATTTACTTTTTATTTACTTATTGTTATAGATAGATATTTAATTATTATCAATCAGTTTACTGTTGAAAATCAAATTTAATTACCACACAATCCTAAACTACTGATGCACTCAATAACTCAATAGGAAAATTTCCAAAAGTATCAAAGCCCAAATTTGCTAGACTTACAGATGGTGGGGCCTGCGGCCCCAATGAGCTGTAACTCCCCTTACAATCTCAAATACAAATGCGTAAGCAGAAGGTTTGAAGTTCTTGCAGATCTGAGTGTAGACCGTATTAAATCGGCAATTTTACTTGGTCGGCTTCTCCTAGAAGTCGGCAATGATTCATAAAAGAAAGTCTGGCAAAAAGCATCCGACTGCAAGCGATACCCATATAACAGCTAAAAATGATTAAAAAACAATTAATAATCAGTTAGCAACCTTCAGGCCTTTTGCTTTTGCTATTTCATGAATTTTAGAGCTTAAAAAGATTTATAAATAAAATGATTTGTCCTGTGATTATGAATTCAAAATTCTGCTGATTGTGTCTGAGACAAATGCTATTGAAAACCAAACTCAATTACAAACGCATGACAAGATTATCAGAGATGAGCAGGGAACTAACCATTCTGTTCCTTTTACATTTGCATGTTCACGTAATAATTATCATAGTATTCAAAAGTCTTTTCCATTTTAAATACAAATTGCTTTGCACGTATATACTGTAATCTACCCTATTTAGGAAATTGCTCAATAGATAATGGCACTGTTTACAAACAGGTTAGGAATGAATGAGAACATATAATTCGTGAGGATGAAGAGTTGTTAAAACAAAATTGTAAAAATGATAGAAAGTAGTAGAGAAAATTCAAAAAATAAAGTTTAAAATGAAATCTGCTATGCATATTTCGATATATCATGTCAGAACATCATTTCTTGAACGGCCACGCACCATGTGCTCGTGTGAGTTAAATTATATTTTTATTCATTTTAATTGTTTCATTGAATGAGTCACTTTAGTAATGCAAATCATCCAAAAAACTTTGTCTCGCATTTATTATTTAAAAAATATCCCATTTCCTATTTATTTCATTTCACATAATTATGTGCTCAATGTGACATTTTCTAGGGTTTATTTGATGTAGTATGACTATTTTTTTTAGATCGGAGACTGTGTAAATGAAATGGCAACGCGTTATTAAAAACTAATTTTTTGAAATGCTCGTGCAGATAATAAAATTTCAATTTTTCGCCTACTGATGTATTTTTTTTCCTCGCCCACGGATTTTTATTAACGTTTCATTACCAAAATGACATCATGCTCTGGTACGATAAAAAAAATCTAGTAAGTATTTTAGCATCAATAAAACATCTTTTAAGACGATTTTTTTTAACAATATGAGGAAGCTTTGAAACAAGATGGCGGCAGATGATAAATGTCCTCCGATTGACAGTTTTTAGCGCCATCTATATGAAGAGTAGATAGAATATTTCTACTACATTCAGCAGAGAAGATAAAAGTCTACCTGAAACACACAGACAATTAATAATTTGATTTCTTAACTGTAAAAAATTACGTTTTTATTTTTTAACAAATGAGGCAAAAAATGAAAATGGGAATTTATTTTTCTGTTTTCCTTTTTATTGTTGGACTAGGTTTTCTTCTAGGTTGGTTAGATAAGATTTCCTATGTTTCCTTATTTCCTTTTTTGAAATATAATTATTCTTATGTCAGTTTTTAATATTACTTCATGAGGTTTCCAATGATTTTAAATAAGATGCTGCAAATGTTTCAGCATAAAACATGGGGCATTATAGATACACTGTGATTGAAATTTCGTTGACTTATGAGTTTTGATTATTAGACAGTATTATTTCTTAAATAAAATATATTCAAGGTGATCGAAAAAGACCTTTAAAATCAAAACAACTTCTCTTATTCCCAAGGAAATAAGAAGACTATTGTAAGAAGACTATTCTGTATTTATTGAGACAGATCTCAGCCCCTCTAGTGGCGAAGCCATCAAGTTAGACAAAACTCAATGAACAAAGAAAAGAAATCTGAAAATCCTGATTAGAAAATAATGTATGCTTTACAATGATTAAAGCGCAGGAAACCGTTTCATGTTTGTTAAAACTGACTGAGATATTTGTAATTGTGAGTGTTTCATGACATGAAAAAGGGTGCTCATTCCTAAAGTTCGAAGCAGTATTATCAGGTATTCCCCACTTTAGAGAATGTTTTCTTAATTTTCAATACCATTTTTTTCTTTTTTTCTTTCTTTCTTAAATCCCTTTTCACCTTCGCTTTACTATGATAATATCGAATGCATTTTTCAGTTTTAGGACTAGTAAGTGTAAAATAAGCCAATATGTGTGCAATTTAAAAAATAAATTTTAAATTGTTTTGATTAATTTACAACTGCATTAGATGTAATTACTTCTAGTAACAAATTATTTTCTATCTTAAAACTTCTCCGAGGGTAGGAAGAAATGTTTCCAAAACTCTTTGATGGTGACATACCTTGAAATCAAGCTTTGAATCATTGTCGCTACATTCCTAATTTAAATCCTATCAAGATAATGATTTTTTAAGAAATGCAATATGTATCTATTTAAAAAAAATTATAAAAATCTTTCATTGAATTTGGTTGAAAAATTCTTTCAAACTATTTTAAGTTCTTGTATTTTAATGTATATGAGAAATATTATCTTGTATAAAATGTAGCAGAAATATATGGAAAGAGGATGTAGGAGAAATATTTGTTCATCAAATGACTATGGCAGGAACATTTTTCAATTTGATTATAAATATAATGGAGCATTTACTAAAATGGATGGATAACTTCCCGTTCCTGAATGGGCTTAAAACAAATTAAAATA
>JAOUZG010032761.1:0-11944 GCA_026289955.1 Argiope argentata | reverse complement strand
TCTATCACACACACACTATTTCTCTTTCATTCTCACACACAAACTCTTTCTCTCTCACACACATATACTTTCTCTCACACACATACACACTCTTTCTCTCTCTCTCTCTCTCACACACACACACTATTTTTCTGTCACGCACACACATACTCTTTCCCTTTCTCTCTCACTCACACACACACACTTTTTCACTCCCACACACACAAACTATCTATGTAAGTTTTGATAAGGATTGAAAAGTTCCATCAATTTCATTACTAACAGAAATCTGATATCCCAAAAAATCAATCTATGCTCTAATTTCAATTAAAAGCGCATTAGAATAAAAAAAAATTGATCTGAAAATATTTTAATTAAAAAAATACTTACATTAAAATTAGGTCTCTGTTTTCCAAAATTTCCAAAATCGTGGTCTCGCACACGGTATAATTTAAGGAAAAAGAAAAAAAAAATATTTCCAAAAGTAGAATTATTATCTAATCTCTTTATTCTGTTCTGCTCCGAGAGGCAACTATTACCAGCGCCGAGAGGACAGCTACGTTAATGGCACACGATGAGCAGAATAACTGAATTTGTCTCATCGCGGCTGGTCAACGGGGGACTGGATGGGAGAACTGAAAGAATGCAGAAAGGTATGTAATCTGAGGAAGAATGAAATTTCCTAATCGTATTTCGTTTTCATTCGTGGAGTGTTGGGCAACTGGATTAGAAAATGGATTTTAGCCGGAATTCTTTTTCTTGCGCTGCAGCGTTTGGCAGAAAAAGGAAAATTTTCAGACAAGCGCATAATGGGATAAAAGACATGACAACAAGGAATCGAGAAATAGAAAAAAAAGGAGTAAATAAAAAGAGGTAGGGGAAAAATAGAACACCGCCTACAAGTTTAAACTAATTATTTGTAGGAATTTTTTTTTCTAGGAGCAAAAACGATTTTTTTTTCGTATTGTCTCATATAATTTAGCTCCTAAGGAAATATACTTCTTATATTCTAGGCAATTCAGCTACTCTTACGGAATTTAAATTATATAATAGCTGATTATTTTGTTTTTTAATTGAATCAGAAATGAAAAAACAAAAATAATAATGATGATTAAAAAAATTAAAATCTTAATTACAAACAAAAATATTTACCCTAAATAACCCGCACCAAATTTTCTTTGATTTTTTTTTTGCTAAATCAGACTTTTAAAAAATTACTTTTTAAATTTTTATACATGAATCAAAAGATTTGTTTTTCTTATTTTTAGAAAAAATCAACTATTTTGCTTCTTATAGTTTCATTAAATTTAGCTCAAAAGGGAAAATATTCTTACTTTTTTTCATACAAATTTTCCAAAGAATATAAGTATTTTTAAAGAAAATCCGTAAAATAGGAAAAAGTGGGACAAGACTGGTTGCTAAAATCTCGGAAGCTGGTAAATTTAAACTATTTGAGTTGGTAGCTGTCAAGTACAGGGTAAGTCAAAATGAATATAGCGATTACAAACGGCTATAACTATTTAATGAAAAAAGATATATCGATAAGATTTACACAGAATGTAGACGGAACTTCAAAATTTATTAACGTAAAGCGCACGTGCAGCCAAGCGGATGCCTGCGCATGCGCGAAATCGAACTTCGCAACGACAAGAAACCTGTTCAGCGCGGCGTCTCATTAGTGGAAATGGCTAGTCCCGTGCAGAAAGCATTCTCTGTGTTGGAATTTCACAGTTGCCGTTCTGTTATTACAGTGCAGAGAAAATTTCGTCAGCGGTACAATGAAGAACCTCCAAATGCGAACAACATACGCAGATGGCATCGGATGTTTGAGGCCCCTGTGATTTCTACATATGGGGTTATGTGAAAGACAGAGTGTTTGTGTTTCCCTTGCCCAAAACAATTGAAGAACTGAAAGTACGCATTTGTAATGCGCTTGAGTCGGTTAATGAACAAATGCTTCAGAATGTATGGCGTGAAATGGAATACCGATTAGATGTTGTCCGTGTGACCAAGGGAAGTCACATAGAACATCTATGACTTCTGTATATAAAATTTTGAAGATTCTTCTACATTCTGTGTAAATCTTATCGATAAATATTTTTTCATTAAATAGTTATAGCCGTTTGTAATCGCTATATTCATTTTGACTTACCCTGTATATTATTTTCATTCTAATAATACAAACAATCAGCGATGAATAGCGAAAGAGCCATTATTCAATGTTAACGGACTTAAATATTTTTCTGTATAGAACTGATTTTCTGAGCATGCTCATATTTACCCGGAGAAAACAAGTAATATCATATTGCTTCGTAACAAATAGGAGAAAACTTGGTAATGAATAGCAGAATTTCTAACTGAGTTTATTGTCATAAAGAAAATGTTCTTTGTATTTTTAGAATTTTTATTAGTGACTAAAAGAAAAAAAAGGAAAAATTAGGCTTGAAAAATTAGGACTTTACTGGATCTGTTCTAAACACAATGACTGGTATGTAGCATTTTTGATGAAACAAACCAAAGCTGTTTTTAATATCTTTCACAAACAGTTCAGCTTTGTATGGTGTTTATATCCTGTCCATTTTCGTTTCTGCGATTTTTACTTAATGAATCGAAGATAATTCAAATTTGAAAACTTTTTTGAACGATTATCACGTTTGGGAAAAGAATTATGAGCACGTTAATAACAATCATGTTTTTAGAATACTTTGTTATCCCTTTATATTTTGGACTTATTATTACCCTATGTACTTCTTCCTGACTCAGCGCAGGAAAATTACAATACTTTATCGATTAGAACTTCCTGGCAAATATTTCCCCTACCGTCATAGAATATTAAACGATCGTAGAAGTCAGGTAACATTTTATGATCATTCTTTAGCTATTCAATTCTATGCGATTTTATTATCTTCGTCAGAAAAATAAGAAAAATTTTATGAGATTATTTTGTAATGCCATTTCTTTACGTGCCTCTTATCATGCAAACTTTTTAGATATACTTTTTTTCTATATTTTAATCATAAAAAAACAGAAAAAATTATTTGAATCAAATATACATTATAATGTATTTTAAAATTCTAAATTTAAAATAAAGCGTTCTTATAAAACAAAAATATAAATCCAATTATTCAAGATTTTTATATAAAGAGTTTATATGTTATAATGATTTAGAATAAATACACCTATCTTTTTACTCTGAAATCGTGAAATAAATTGCACACAAACATATTTAAAAGTTAGTCTTACATCGGAGGTTTAGTCCGAATAGTAGGCATCTATCTTGTTCGTGTCCAGGGATTATGAACATTGAAAGGGAATTGAGTTACAATGTGAAACGGGAAAAAATCGTATTCGTTAGAATAAAAACCCTTCATAAAAGAGAAATATTCTGCTCAACATAATATAATTTTGGAAAATTTATTATTTATAACAATAATGGTTATTAAAAGTATATGGTTAGCATTAACTTGAAGATTTAACATTAGAAAATATTGGCACCGTAAAAAACAGAAAAAACCCACGGTTATAACGATCATATACAACAACACAGTGAATATAACTGCTTCAGTTTTTTTATCTAGTGAAGCCTAATCAGTATGTAACTGCTAAATAGTGGATATATTTAATCCTAGAATCCTTGTATTAGATATCACCTCTTTATCCGATTTCACTCTACTCTACCTGAAGTTTTTTTAACATCATTTCAATAAAAAAATGAAGAAATTCATACACTTTTACATAAAAATCGGACACACAAATTCTACCTCTCGAAATTTTTCATGATTATTTTGTTCTCAAACGCATGTTTATTGCGACACAAAAACTATATTCAATTATGATTTTAAAAAACATACATTTACTATTTCTAACACACACAAAAAATAAATATGTCAAAACAAAAACATTTAATGGTACGAAACAATGTTTAGTCTCCTACCATTTGCATTCCCTTCTTTTAAATTCAAAGTTATTCATAGGATGATATTGGCTGAAAATTTTCAGTAAAAGCGTTAAAAATTATTTCAAATTGGTTTTTCCTTAGTTATCATTTTTAAAACATTTTCAGATCGTTTTTCTTCTAACATACTTGATACAATAAAAATATGTATGAATATATTGAAATTAGGGTTCTTTTTTTTCTCTCAAAAAAAAAAGACTTCAAGATATAACAAAAAAAACCATTCTTTTAAAAATTTTAAATATGTCTTACTATGACTTCAAGAACCTTATTTATAATACGTATATCATTAAAAAAATTGGTTGCATTATATTTTCTGTAGCTTATCATTAAAAGAATGAATAATCATCAAATAATCTTAATACATCATCAAAAGTAACTAAAATTTTCTACTTGAAAATAAATGCTTGATCTTACTGTTTGTCAGAACTAACAATAGTAGAAAATTCAAATTTTAACAATAAGCAGTGGTTAAACTAAGCGAAAAACATACTCTAAATCTTCTACTAAATCAAAACTACTTTGAGAACTGTACAACTTTGGTTTCATACTCTAACATTCCCCCGAGTAAATCATCCGTTTCATAAGTTGGGACGATTGCCTTTCTTCTCCGCTTCCATGTCCGTCCTAATACACCCGGACACAGGATGACCCTAGAGAGGAAAAAAAGGGGCTTAGTAGGATATTCGAGAACTTACGATCGATAAAGAAGACTCGCTCGTGTCGATGCTTATTTTGGCGACATCGTCTTCCCTGAGCTGGCGCCAAGGGCTTTCGAGGTTTATAAATAACTGAGGAGGAAACTTCTTATCAGGGAACTGGGAAGAATTAAGGTAAAGATGCCTGCATGTCACGGCAGAATGTTTCAATAAGAAACTGAGATATTTTACTCAGATATGACATAAATATTTACATTTGCTATATAATCTGGAGAGAAATATGTGATTTCATTTCCCCTCTAAATGATGCAGATCTTATTCGGAGAAAAATTGGATTCGCTTCAAACATGTCTTTCGAAAATGAAGTTTTCAGGATCCCGATGTTAAAATATGAAAGAAATGTCCTTTAAGGTGAAGACATTAGGATTTATTGTGAGATTTCACATTGTGCTGTTGTTTACTGAGATTGTTTATTTTTGTAGGTAAGTTAAGTTAGGTAAAGATATGTACATAATATTACTTAGAGATACCGAGTATATAGGTTGCCAAAATGACTGAATTCGTAAGGAATATTATGGCACATAATTATAGTCAGTCAGAAATTCATGAATATAATTTTGAAATTCTTAGTATGCTTGCTTTGAGAGAGTTAAACATGCAAAAAATAAATAACTTCCTATCTCTTCGTTTGACACTTTTTAAATTGGTTGAGTATTACGCTTGAACTCCGGTCTCCTGAAAATTTAAAAAAAATGGAAATTTATTAAACCGTGTGAATTTAATATTATAATTTCTTTTCATTTGTTCATTTGTTTTTGAATTGTGGAAGAAGTAAATAGTTTTTGTAACACTTTTTACAATTGTTTAGCCGGCGTTCTAGCATAAGGGGTAGCGCGTCTTTCCCCGAGAGCTGGTCGTCCCGGGTTCGAGTCCCGGTTCGGGCATGGTTGTTCTTCTTTGTTGTATCTGTAAAATGCATGAATGTGCCCCCCCCCCATGTAAAAAGAGGCTGCGCAAGCAACTGTAATGATTGTGTAGCTAAGTCGTACTCTTATCCCTAATTGACACTACTTCAAAAACAAGAGAAGCCAATTCGGTTTAAAATTCAGTTTATTCCCATCAGTGCGCTTGTCCATGGCAACTAGTAACAACTACAACTTTTTTTGCCAGCGTCCTGGCATAGGGATAGCGTGTCTTCCTAGTGATCTGACAATCCTTTGTTCGAGTCCTGTTTGGAGCATGGTTGTTCTATGTACTATCTGTGAGGTGTCTGAAATGCCCCCCACTCCCTGTAAAAAGGAGATGTGTAAGTGAATGTGAGTATCATCCTCATATGAGCTACAGCTCAGACTTCTGTCCTAGGGTGTCAGGGGTCCACTCCCATAGAAGCAACTGCATCCTTATTTCTGTTGTAAAGCGGACACATCATCATCATTGTACTTGAACTTCAGATGGATAATAATAATTACTGAAGGTTTCTGAAAATGATTTAAATTGCATATGCATAAAAGAGCCAAAAAATAAATTATGCTAGTATTAACAATGCATTTACAAGTATTATAAATAGCATAGAAGAGCTATTCTTATTATAGATTTTATAAGCCATATTTAAAAGAAACAGAAATAACAATTCTTATGAACCTATTTTTGCATTTATAAATTCTAAATGAAATGCAAATAAGCAATTTGAAACTAGGGAATTAATTGAAAAATATAAAACGATAAAGATGAACATTAGCTTAGCTGTCAAAAGCAATTAAAACTGTCAATTAATTGTCAAAGCAATTAAATTGAGCACTTGCATATATATATATATATATATATATATTGTTGTTGTTACAAATGGCACTTGCCATGGACGAACAAGCTGGCAGTCATCATCGATTTTTAAGCCGAATGAGCGTTTCTTGTTTTGTAGTAGCGCCAACTAGTGCCAAGAGAACCACTTAGCTACTCACCCATCACAATTGCTTGCACAGTCCCCTTTTACAGGGGGGCACATTCAAACAGCTATCAGAAGAAAAACCATGCTTAAACGGGCCTAGAATTTGGGACACTCAGATTACGACGAAGACTCGCTACCTCTGTAGAAGGACGCCGGCGAAACAGATATATAACTACTTGAACACATTAATATTAAAAATAAAATATAATAAATTGATAGAATTATACAAATAGGTTGTCATATCCAATAAAAAATTAATTCACTCATGATTTTGCAGATATTTGCACTCTAATGATATTCAGCTGATATTGTTCTTTATTACAATGTAGAAAAATCACTAAACGATGCATTATAATTGAATTAAGCATTTCATTGTTTTCTTGGAGAAAGGAAAAGGCTTTGTGTTTGCTTGTATGTAGATTCCTATTAGTAAATGAGAAATTGAAAGAGTTAATATTTACAATAAGATGTAATAAAAGATTAAAATGAAATCTGCTATGTATATGTTAATGTATCATATCAGAACATTATTTCTTGAACGGTCAAGCACCACTTGCTCGTGCAAGCTGAATTATATTTTTGTTCTTTTTAATTGTTTCATTGAATGAGTCCCTTTAGTATTGCAAACGATCCAAAAATCTTTGTCTCGCATTGATTGTTTATAAAAATGTCACATTTCCTATTTATTTCATTTCATATAATCACTTACTCAAAATGACATTTTTCTAGGTTTTATTTTCTGGAGTTATTCACTTTTTTTAATGAGAGCTTTTGTAAAAGCAACGACAAAGAGTTATCAAAAGCTGATTTTTGAAATGTCGTGCAGATAGTAAAATTTCAATTTTTTCGCCTACGAATTTTTGTTGATGCCAAAAACAAAAATTTTCTGACATTATAATAAAAGGATTGAACACCGTAAAAGCCCTTTAGTTTAAGGAGATATGTCCATAAGAAATATTTCTATTATTATTCAACTTATATTATAACTCGGCCTTGTAATTATATCACAGATTGTCCTTAGATACAATCTAGTTATGTATTTAATCCATTAAATGCGGTTTTCTTACGTTCCATCATATCTTTTTGAAAGGAGGCGATTGTAAAGAATGATAAATTGATTTAAATTTATTCCCAATTCAATGTTTATATAATAATAAATATTATAATAATAAAAGTAATTATGTTGTACGCAAATAAATCGAAATAAAGCAGTCATTGAGAATAAGCAGTCTTTCATTTCTCTTATGATATTTTCTGCTCAAATTTGACAAAGTAAAACGAATTTAATAAATTAGGATTGTATCCGTAACGCACTTTTTTCACAACTTATCTTTCAGAAACCATTATCTTGAAAATTCTTTTTATGAGGAATTGATAGTGCCTAGTAAGAAACTTAGAAATATTCTTCTTTTAAAAGAACTATTATGGCTCGATAAAAATAAATAAGGGAAAATATCTTAAGTGAAAATTTTCTCATTTTTTCTTTCAAAGTTCATTTTTCTTTCAAAGAGCTGATTAAACATTAAACTGTCCATTAAAATTCGTATTCTTAAGTATCGTTTACATGAAAATGCTATAAGTGGGAACACTATCTGAAAATTTATTAAAAGTCCCACAAAATGACCTTCAGAGTAGTATCATAAATCTAGATCTATTAAATTGATAGATGGTTACTTCTTGAGTCATAAACACTTAGTAAGAATATGCTAGTTTCAATTAAATATCATATCAAAGAAAAACAATTCGCAAAACATATTAATTGATTGAAACAGATTATTCTAAACCATAATATCAAAAGAACATTCTATCTGGAGAGCGCCAATACTGCTACAATTAGAACACAAATGAAATGAACTAAATTAGATAAAAGACTTCATTAGAAATTAGCAAAAATATTTCATTAAAAACCAGGTGGTTTGAATCCCTGCCTGAGGATGATTCTTGAAAAAGTCTTCAGGCCGGATTCATTGTATTTTTTTTTCTTCTTTTGGTTTCAAATTTTTAATGAAATATTTTGCTAATCTAATTTCAATTGGAATTCCAATGAGAAATTGATCTGAAATTCTAACTTTTATCCTTAAAAAGTTTCAGAACATGTTAAAAAACACAAAGGCAATTTAATATCATTTGAAATTCAAAAAAAATTCTTCAATTCAAATTAAACATTCTTAAATTACTATTTTTGTTTTTTTGTATTTTCATCTATTTATTACATTAAATATTTAAAGCACATTTTACAATTTTTGTTACAATTCTTGGGTTTTTATTCTCGTCTTTATGAGGGTACTTTAGACACATTTATTGTGAACATTTTTTGTAATTAAAAACAAATTCTTAAATTAAGAGGTACTGCTAAAACTTTTAAATTCTTCTTGCTAGAAGGATTTGAACTATAAGTTCGAGTCTTTACAAATTGTTTCTACAATTTATTTATTACTTGGCATTTCGTTAGTAGATTTTTTTATAAAATAGAAGGTGTGAGATAATTTATTACAGAATAGCTGAAAGGTTATCTGAACAATACAGGGATATGTTATAACAACCCACGAGGAAAAGTTTAAAATATATTTATTGAATGTTGCATTCTTGATAATTTATAAATTCTTTAGAACTGAGTCTTTGACATATATATTCATTTTATGTCACTATAAAGAACTTCGTCTAAATACGTCAGAAAAAAGTATTTGTTTTAATTAAATTTCTTTCTATTAAATACATTTCTTATAAATTAGATAATACAAAAAATTTATGTATTTGTTGGCAAAGTTTTTACGAACGAAGAATAACTTTTTGAAAATTGTATATAATGAATAGTTTCTGAACAACTAAATAATTCAATTAAGTTTTGAAGGTTTAAATTATTTTTGATTTCAGGGTATTGCAAAATGTTTGACAACAACTTCTTGGCGACGGAATGGTGGATAGGATTTTTTATCTACTTGGAAATAACTATCTACAAAATTCTACGCCAAAAGAAATATGGAGGTTTATATAATCTTTTTTTTTCCAAAAGTATTCTGTATATCTTTTGTTAACATATTTTTATATTCAAGGAAATATCATATATTTTCCACGTTTTATTTAAGTAAAAGTTATTGTTTCTGTATTTTGTACTAGGCAGGGTTTGAAAATTTACGGTTCGAAAAATTTTAAATGGGTGGAAATTTATTTTAAATCTTGCTACCAGTTTTTTAATATATATATATATAGGTTCAAACCATCTTTAAGGAAAATTCAAATTGGAAAATATTCAATTCAATGATATAAAATTCAATTGGAAACAATATATTTTATATCTTTTAATTTTTAAAGAGAGGAAAAATAATATTAATTAACTTAGTGTTGAATTAATTAGATAATGACAAAAATTTGTCATTCCTTTAGACTTTGAACGACTCTACCATTATATCTTGAAGTAATGATTTAAACTTTAGTTATGTTGTCTTAAAATATCTGCCTATGTGAATAACCCACTTTTGATTATTTTAATTAAAAATATTTCTGAATATAAACGAATTTTGTACGTAATAATATTTTATACAAGTAATATAAAAAAACGATCTTTAAAAATCAATTCCTACTGAGGGCAGCAGTTTCACTTCTAGCTCACGCACGTCACAAACCCTTTTTACAGTGCGAACTTCATTCATCCATTCATTCACCCACAAATCGTAATTTAAACAGAGAACAACTGACTCTGATCGAGTACAAACAAAGGTGTTACTCCACATGGAGAACTTTGTGATCACGACAGATTTAACTTTCACTGTACACGAAGAGTCTTCGGCTGGAAGTTTCGAACTCACAGCTCAAGGAATGACAATCCGACGTTCAACCGACCATGCTATCCCGGCTTAACAGTTACAATTACTATAAATAATTGATCAAAAATTATACTAGCATGAAATTTTCAAATCCAATTGTGGCAACGGAAACTGTTTGATTTTTCTACATCAGTTGGGGTAACGCAATACAGATTAGAAATTTATATATATTTTTTAAATTCTGTATTGTTTTAATTTGAAAATATTTCAAAATTAATAGGAAAAGTCGATTAATTAAGAGCGTTTAGTTTCAATTGCATCAAATATCATGAAAAGAAACAGAATCGTTTAAAATAATCGACAGCAAACATGGTTAAGCCTTACTTTATTAGTGTAAGGGAAAAATCTAACTGAATTCGTTACTTATTTGGTGCGGTGAAATGGAGATTTTTGGCAATAAAGTTAGTTTTTAATAAATTAATAAAAAAATAATGTGTATATTTGAAAAAACTGTATTAAAATAAAATATCATCCACTACAAGTTTAAAAAATGCTACTTGAACTGTATTGGATGAATAAAAAGTGTTTTATTAGCGATTGCAAATTTGAACAAGATATATATAGAGAGAGAGAGCGTGTAAGGCTAAGATATTGAATATTATAGTTTCCTAATATTTGTATACACAGTAGATCACTATCATAAAGAATTTTAGGGGAAATTAAATGTCAAATTATATACAAAAGACATACAGAGCCGTACCCCAATAACTATTTTCTAGCTGGTACATAGAAATATAAATTTCTAACTGGAAAATTCAAATGAAATTAGGAATTATAAATTTTACTTATTGGAAAATATATTTCTGAAATAAATTAAGAAGCCTTGACATGGATACAGTTCGTTGTGATGAAATGTATTAGGTAATACAAAATGATAGTGCTTTAAAACTTATAATTTTATGTCAATAAATAACCGTCTAATAAAATTACAGTGTGTTAACTGGCTAAACTATTCTATTGATCAATTTCGATCACAGGAAACTGCATTTTTAAAAATTTCTGCATATCGATAATACTTTATTAAATATTATTTATAGGATCAACTGAAAAGTGTCCGCAATTTTTTTATAAGATTGTAATTATATTCGACAATTTTCACAATAATATTTACTCGACAGCATAAAAGTTAATTTCTTGAGTCAAGTATTTTTCCAATTAGAATCATTTGTCCCTTTTTTACATGCTTAGTATTTATCTATTGAAAACAGTAAATACAAATTAAAATAAACAATCGGACTCTCTCTCTCACTCTCTCACTCTCTCTCTCTTTCTCTTTCACACACACACACACATTCTCACACAAGCACTTACGCCACACACTCACTATTTCACTCTCACACACAAACTCTTTCTCTCTCACAAACATATATTCTTTCTCCCTCACACACACATATTCTTTCTCTCTCTCACACACATATTCTTTCTCTCTCACACATACATATTCTTTCTCTATCACACACACATTTTCTTTCTCTATCACACACACACTATTTCTCTTTCATTCTCACACACAAACTCTTTCTCTCTCACACACATATACTTTCTCTCACACACATACACACTCTTTCTCTCTCTCTCTCTC
>JAOUZG010032741.1:0-25391 GCA_026289955.1 Argiope argentata | reverse complement strand
ATATCCTGATTACATATGCATTTAGCAATGTTCCCAATATAAACATTGATAAATATGCTATAAATATCTTTTCTTTGTGTTTTGAGAATGAAAAGTCATCCCATGAACTAGTTTTAGAAATTGCATTTGTATGCTTTTTTTGAACGTGAGCTCCATAGTTCAAATATGCAATTAAATAGACATATCAAATTTGACATGCTGTGCTTGCATCGAAGTTAGATTTGTCTCATTTTTCAAGGAGTGCGTGTATTCTAAGCATACATGTATTTAGATGGTTTATAGTACAAACATTGATAAATATGCTAGTTATTTCTTCTGTATACTATGAAACTAAAAAATTCATTGTTGTGAAGTTGAATTTTTAAAAAATATATGTTCTTTTTTTCTATACGTTATCACTCAATCCAAGAAAAAAAATTAAGTGAATTTAATCTTTTACTTATTTTGAAACATTATTTCTATGAGAATTTCTAATGGATAAATTGTTAAGGTATTATTCATCTTTATGAAGTGATATCAATAAAAAAATTCTGTAGCAAATCTATCCATATTGTTAAAAAAGCTGAAAAACTGAATTATTCATGTGAAAGAGTTCTGTATAATTCGAATTCTATAACGAATAAATTATTCATTTGTATTGATTTCTGAATTATTCCCCAAGATGGAAAAAAATGATATTTTTTTTGGGGGGGGTCCCCCTTTTTATATCGAAACCTAAAGAAAATTTATACCGTCTTTCTGAATAATCTTCAATTTATTTATTTTCAGGACTTGGAAAAACATATGAAAACATTTTGCAGAATTTGAGAAAAAAATGCATTTTTTATTTTTATTTTTCAATATGTAATTTTAATTCCAGAAGTATTGTAATTCTACCGTCTCGTTAGTTATTTCGAAATAGCATTACTGATGTATAACTGTCAAAATGTACTTTACGGCTTCAAAAACATGTTACTGAATACGCAAGTCTATTACACTGCCTTTAATTGATTCATTACTTCTAGTTGAGTCGTTAAAAAAATTATTGAGATAACATATAAATTATGTTAATGCAGTTCCAATAGCAAATAGGTGTTGCAACGTGTTTGACATTCTTTTGAAGTATTTAAAATGTATTCGAAGAAAGGACTTGTCACTTGATGGGGATAAGCGCATTCCTTTTTTCTTCTGTAAAAATGACTTAGTTTAGCATTATGTTCAAAGGACTAATCAAGTGAGGTGATATGCAAATAAATATATTCTTTTTTTTAAAAGACTTTTTTAAAGCATAGTGTTCAAACGATCAGTCACTTGAAGTGATATGCAAATACCCATATTCTTTTGTAAAAATGCCTTATTTAAGCAATGCGTTCAAAGGTCTAATCATTTTTTGATACGAAAACCCCTATATTCCTTTGTAAAAATAACATTTATGTTTGGTTAATCAAGCCTTGAAATCTGTTCATGTCTTTTTGGATCTCTCATCTTGTATTATCAGTCTAATAATCCCTTTCAGTCCATATTATGTCTTAATAATCCTTTTCTATGTCATGTATTGTGACTCGTCTTTATTCATGCCTTAGTTGTATACTTTATAATAGCACCCGGATTTTTTTTCTCATCAAATGATTCTGATTATTAGTCTTGAATGAAATTCTTTGCGCACGAGCTTTTTTAATTAGTCTTAGCGTTTGCAACACCGTAAAAATACTTCACCCGGAAGCTTTACATAAAAAATACTCTGAAAAAAAAACACAAACACGACCGGTCCATAATATCTCAAAAACAATCTAATTACCAAAATAAAAGTTTACACTTTAATCCCTGCCTTTCGTCCTACTGTATGTAATTACTTTTCTTAATTACTTGTCTGCCTCCAATGGAAAATTTCCATTGAAAACTCCCCACATTTTACACTCCCCTCGCAGCCTGAAGCACGGGCCTCTCAACAATTATCCATAAATTCCTCATTCCCTCAACGAAAGCCAGCAACGCGTATAATTAAGACGGAAAATTTCCTTTTGGCGGTAATTATGGAAATGAAACAAACAAAGCGTAAATCGATGACCACTACCCAATTTTAATCCGCAGCAGCATTCAGATATTATGGAAGTCGACCTTAATCCAATGGTCCACTGCCCGCTACTCCGGAAGACACGCTTGTTTAATTAGTATACACCGATCACACGGGGGGTTGAGGGGGAGGAGAAGTGGGTCGACAGTGGATGTCTGATGATGGACGGTATGGTCATCAATGGATAAATAGCTAATTAGTGGAATTAGCGAAGCAAGCCCTAGTCATTAGTCGTCGATGATGGAGGGGTGGTCACCGACCACAGACGATGTTAAAAGATGTATGGGTGAAGTTTTCGGTGGTCCCTGTGATGATTATTCTGTTTTCTTTTAATTACGCCATCATTTCGATGAGGCCTTCGACCTTTGAATTTAGTTTCGAAAAGGTAATTTCAAAGAATAATAAAATAAAAAAACCGAATGCGCCTAGGTGGTTTATAGTGTAATTTGAGGAAAGAAATTTTTTTTGATGTCTTAGTAATTTGAGAACTATGAATCCTGGAATGTCTGGAACAAGAGGGGATTACTAATTTTTTAGCTTATGATTTTTAATAAATATTTATGTATTTTCAAATTAGCTATAAAGCTATTAATAAAAGTCCATTAAACGAAAATTTGAAGTTAAAAACGGCTCTTGATAAATTTAAATTAAATCCTTGCAATCAAGAGGATGACATTTGTTATTGTTTACAAATGTTGACTAATTTCAAAAGAGCCTTGACTCACGAGAAGGCTGTAGTGGCCTAGAGGTAAGATCCCGTCTGCGGTTATCCGGGGATTTGAGGTTCGAGACCTGATTCCACCTAAGAACCGTCGTGTAAGCGGGTGTGGTTCATGTTAAATACATCGGGGGTAAATGTGTCGTGTGCGAGTTTGGAAAGGGATTCCAGCTCTTATGTCACCCTCGTCATCTGACCGTAATTCAAAATTACCAGGTCGATCCCAAAATAATCCCAGTGGTGCTATAAAACGAAATTGACTTGTTAATGTCACTAACAAACTAATTCCCAATGGGAGGGATTGTAATGCGCATTCTTGGCCTAAACTAAATAGCGACTCATAAAAAACCAGGGAAAAACTGAAATAAAATTTCTTACACTGATATTGCTTCAATAAGCAATAGGATGAGTTTCTGCTTTTTATGAATGCTATTTCTAGTAAACGACTTGCAAGATTAGTCAAGTTGTCATCGCTAGACAATGTTAATGGTATTTGTGCTATGGAAAATTCATTGTGAATTATCTTATTATGTTAACCCTTTGCACGCAGAAAAGTAATTCGGTGCATAATTATTCGATATACAAGGACTTGTTTATTGCTCCGAATTTGTGTCTGTGTTTATAATTGAATTTTTCCATCTTTTTAAAATTTTGTAGGTATTTTCAATAATCAAAATCGAAAAATAAATAAATAAATAAAATGTCAAAATGATGCACCGTCTCGAATGGGGCCCAAGAGGCACCATCGAGTGCAAAGGGGTAATATAAACATTTTTAACTATTTATATTAATGTAAATATTTTTACTGACTAAAATATACCTCATGGCTAACTACTAAGCTCCTAATCTGCAGCCACATTAATGAAGAAGGGAGATTAACCTTTATCCCAATGAATGATATTCACGATGTGAAGCATATTGATGGCATGCCAACATTTGATCAAGCGCTCTGTGGCTATCTATGCCATTAATCATGCGCAGTTTCATCATCCTGTGGCTTTGTGCCCCCGATAAAAGCATTTCATATCTGGCAGTGTGGTGACAATGTGGGGTTCCGAAACACTGCAGTTGAGTGATTTAACATCCAGCGATCCTAACGTGATGGTTGTGATATCCACTGGGGCAGCTGGAATTATGTGTTGTATTCCGATACTTAGGTCAGCTAAGAAAATACCACTTTTTGGTCAGATGCCTATTAATTATTTCTTTCGGTCTTATAATATTTCGCGTTATAACTGATATTCCGTTATAACATTATGTTTTTGAAATGAGGTTGGTGGCGACAACAAAAATCCGTAGGCGAAAAATTGAAATTTTATTGTCTGCACGAGCATCTAAAAAAAAATTCAGCTTTTAATAATGCGTTGCCATTGCATTTACAAAAGCTCTGATTTAAAAAAAAAAGTTAATGACTACAAAAAGGAAATTATGTTTTAGAAGAAACTATGACGTTTGTTTAGTTTAGCAACAAATGGATTTTTTAAAAAATTGTATCAACATATTTGAAAAGGCTGTTATTGTTTTTAATTTAGTGAAAATCTATTGCATAGTATTCTATGAATATTGGCGATGTGTACTTTATTATCATGTCAGAGCATGATGTTATTTTGGGAATGATGTTTGGGGTGTTAAAAAAAAATCCGTAGACGAAAAATAAAAAATTCTGTTGCCAAAAAACTAAAATTTTATTAACGACACGAGCATTGCAAAAAAAAATTAATAACATGTTGCCATTACATTTACAAAAGCTCTGATTTAAAAAAATAAGTTAGCGACTACATGAAATAAAAATTAGAAGAATGTCATTCTGAGCACGTGATTATATGAAATGCAATAAAGAGGAAATGTGCTATTTTTTTAAACCATAAAGGCGAGACAAAGTTTTTTGGATCGTTTGCATTACTAAAGTGACTCATTGAACGAAGCAACTAAAAGGAATAAAAATATAATTTAACTTACACGAGCACGTGGTGCTTGATCGTTCGAGAAATTATGTTCCAACATGATTTATTGAAATATGCATAGCATATGTCATTTTAACCTTTATTTTATATTATTTTTTAAGGATATGATATAAAAATAATTGTTTTATTGTACTTTTTTGTTAATATTGAATTTGATTTCTACAATGGATATCTGCCTTTGAAATATTGACAAGTTTTTTCAAAATTAGGAGCCTCACATAGTTTTATATTAGTTTCCAATACTGATAAAAACTTCACTATGCACAGGCGACCACCCGACCACCATTGAAGAAAAACAGTGTCGAAAGAATTTATTGCAGCCTTCTGCTATCTTTAGTACAGAACGTTCTCTGTCATCTTCGAGCGTCTCCCGAGGGTCACGCTGCGGGACGGCTGATCCACAGCCACTAATAAAAATTGGTGTCTTGATTTCTCTCGAATTTGACCAGAGCAACCCAAGTCCATGTCATGTGGAACTCACTATTCTTCCGCCACTACAGGAGATAGCTTCTGATTGAAGCGGGCTCTCCTTCAATTGCACCAGTCTTCTCTCGAATTCTTTTAACAAAAGCAACTTGGATAAAAAAAACCCATAATATAAGCTGAAGTTGTAGTTTAGTTACATCATCCATTTCAGATCTCGAATTATGGTTTAATTTAAAAAAACTATAAATAAAATAATTTAAAAAACTTTGAAATCGTAGATAACGAAACGAGATTTTTCAAATTTAAACTCGAAGTATTGAAGCTTGATACATTTTTTTTGTTAAATTAGTCGAAGAATTAGAAATTCTGCTCATAAATAGTTCAGCATATCTACTTTACTACGAATTATAGCATAAGTCTATACATAGCAGAAATTAAACCTTTTAAAACTTCATTTCAGTTTTGAAATTTGCCGTTTGCTTCCAATTAATTCCTTTGTTTAATTTGAAAATATTTTGGTTCTTATATAAATTGAGATTAATTTAATTAATTAAATTTAAAATGAAAGTTAAGGGAAATAAAACCAATGTAGTGTGACATGGCCTAAAATATGTAAATTATTTTAGGTAGGCGGGCGAGGTTCATTCAAGCGGAAGCTATATTTGCGTTTTTAAAATTTGAATGTTATATAAATATAGAAATCCATAAAAAATCTTGAATTCTTTATTTTAAATTTATACAAAATTCCAACGAAATACCTTGTTTGGTTTAAGTTTCGGTTGATTTTACTAAGCTGATTGATCAGACAATTAATCATTTAACCTTCTCGTCACTAAAGGGCCCAACCCGGCCTTGAAAGAACTATATTAATAGGGCGGGTTTCTTTTTCAAAGGAGTTCAGAGTGTAAAGCTACAGTATTCTTAACAGTAATTTGCTTTATTTCCTGTATCGTTAACTTGAAACATATACCGCCCTAAAAATGGCCCATTAGTGTAAGAACTTTTACGGCGGGGTTCGGCCGGTGTAGTGAAAGGGTTAAAATATGTTAATTATTTTTATTATATTCTTTATGTGTTTATTGATATATTTTTTGAATAATATTAATATATGTAAATTTAGGGTCTCATATTTGTGTTTGTTCTTGCAGAGGTCGCCCAGCGATGCTAGCCGGAGTCGATGGGGAGGAGGAGTTGAGCCCGTATTGGGACCCTGCCGAGTCCGGAGCGGAGTGCGACTGCCCCCCTCCACCCCCCCCTCGCTTCCTCATTCCCCCACCGCCCGCGCCCCCCGCCTCTCCCCTGTGCAGGGGCGGCGAGGCGGCGGCCGACCTCCACTTCTGCCAAATGGAGCCCGTGGGGGCGGAATTCACGCAAACCGCCTTCCCCTCTCTGCCCATCATCGCCGTCTGTTCGTCCGTCGTCCTCGTTGCAGTGCTTGTCGCCTCCTTCCTCCTCTGGAAGTAAGCACCCCATTTTTATTATCTTTACTTTCTCTCGATTTTATTTCGCCACACGACACTCACAGTTGGATTGACACCTCTGTCCGTCCGGCAGGATATCACTCTTTACCTCCCTGTGGCGATCTCGCCATCTGTCCGTGACTGCTTGTGGAACTTCTTTTCAAAATCAGGCCTCGGGTGTTATATAAATTAAAGTGCTTTTTATAAAAGAGTTATTATTTGAAATGTTTCTTTGTCTGTTTTGTTCGGTGTAATGAAGAGTTCAAGCATGCTTGACTGGGGGGGGGAGGTGTAGAGATTTCTAAGGTTGCGTGTAACTGTTTTCTAAAGATCATGAAAGCTACCCATGACTGGAACTAAAACTTTAACATGAAACGCTTTTCGTTAAAGTTAGGTTGACATGGATTGAATGTCTAGTTCCTTCGAATAAAGAAACCACTTGTTAAGTTATTCGTTAAACACACGTTCCTTTTTTTCGTTTATTTTTCTTTTTTTTTATAGAACATCATTTAACTTGAATGTAAGTTTTGTACTAAGAAAGATTTAATAATTCTTTTAACCTTTTTTTATAGATTTTTCTTTTTATTAAATTTTTCTTCTTCTGGAATTTATTCTTCTTAAAAATTTAAATATTTTTTTTCTTGTCACGAATAGAATTTTCGCTAAAAATAAAAGGATCACTAAGTCTCCCACCACTTCAATATAAAACTTCCTATTTGTATGAAAAAGTCTTCATCTTCCCGATCATCTATGAGTTTTAGTTTCAGATAGTTTTCTTCTGGCTTATTAAAGTTCAGGCAGGCATTCAGTAATGGCCGATCTATTTAAAATAACTTTTTATACCATGTAAAATTTCTTATAAATCTTGCCAAATATATTTGTATGTCAATTGTTTTCGGATTATGAGAAAATTAGCATTCTGAAATGGAAGGATAAACTAGCTCAGAAAAAACTGTTAAGACTTTTATAGAATACCGAATTTCTTTTAATAATCATTAATTATGTCATCAACCTAATATTGCAAATATTCTTTCTGAAAAGGGTTTTCACTGCCATATTTCCCTCAAAAATAATGCTTTCAAATCTCGTCAAACAATAAATTCCCATTTTTATTTAAGAATTCTCATCTCCAATTTATCTTATTTTTCTTCTTTAAATTCTTATTCATATTCTAAAATTCCGTTGATTAAAATTGAGATCCATTTTTCACCAGATGGATTGCAATCATATTCGAATATGCATTCCATAATTGCAAATTCCACGAAATGCAGTAACCGTTATGATTCAGAAATAAAATTCTTTTTTTAAACAGTTATATTTCATCTTTAATAAGCTTCAAATCTGAAATAAAGAGAACGTTATTGAGTAGAGCTTTTATTCTTTTGTCAAATAAAGCTCCATCAGCACTTACTTGGCGATATGCTTGCCGAGGAGAAAAGATTCGAATCGGGTTGATGAAGGGCAATCGCACTGATCAAGCAGGGATAGGCCCTTACATTATATGATCTGCAGCAAATGGAGAAACGCTGTCTGGATAGATCTAACCATTGCATATTTTTAAACCCATCGGGCCCTTTCCCCAATTGATCTTGTGCCCATTCTCAGTGAACCATTTCAGTCTTCTCGTTTGCGAAGATGCGTCATTTCCATAAGCATGCCATTTCGACCTCGTGTTCTTTTCATTCCCTCCCCTTTCCGGAACCTGGAGCTATCAACGTAATGGGAGATGTTCTGCAAGTTTTTTGAGTGCTCTTTCATTTAACTCCGAAGAGGCCCCCCATCTACTGTTTCTTGTATTTCAATTTTCCCTGTGAGGTGCGCTGATTTCTTATGCATGGTGCGTTTTCAGAGGAGCCTGTCTCCTCGGAGAAGAGGAGCTCGATGGATTTAATTTATTAGAGCTTGAGAGAGAGCTCATTGGATGTGTATCCTGAGCGAATGTACGTACGATATATGTTTCGGAAATATGTAAACAAGATTATATAAAGTGAATCATGCAAGAGCTTGTTTTTAATACGAACGTTCGATTTTAAAAGAACAGATGAATCTTTGTCAAATATCATCAAAATAAAAGGACGTAGCCATTTCTTAGTGCCATCAAATTTCATTAAATTGCCGTAGTTATACAAATTCAATGGAAATATCGAATTTTGTATAGTTCTGTAACGATTTTAAAAAGTAGAATGAGGCAATTAAGTGTTGTTCTTAATCCAAGCAGTTCCATTTATTATTGAATATATAGTAGAAATTGTTTCGGAATCGGGATGTTTCGCGTAGAATTTCTTATGCTTTTAGAACATGAGGTTAACCCTAATGATGTTAACAAAATTTATTTTTTAATAACGCCTTGCATTTTTTAAAAATATTTTTGGTTGTAGAAGAAATTTTCTTTGTCCATGCTGGACTCTTATACTATAAGCAATTATTCTGAATTCATTTATTAATTTAATCTTTATTTTCTTATTTATTTCAAAATATCATCATCGCCAGTTTTTAAAAAAATGATCTTGCCAAGCTAAAGGGAAAAGATAGATGGCTTTACATCTAATTTATTATTTGGCAATATAAAAGAAACCGTCAAAATGATTGCTTGAAAATCACTTTTCAGCCCCTAACTTCTAATGTATTGCAGTTACTGAGAAACTTTAAATTCACAAGTAAGTTTGTCTTACTGAGGCACTAATTTGGTTAGTTGGATTCATTTTTCTATCTTTAATGTTAAGAAAGTTAAATCGGAATGAAAATTACAGTTCTGGCTGAATTGTTGATGAAAATTACAGAACTCGATCTGGAAATTTCAATTTCTATCAACTTTTTCTAGACCAATTAAAATCCAAACAAAACCATTCTAGTTATTTTTTCGCAAGATATATAATATAACATGAACGGATGTTATATAGGGTGGTTTTGGTTTCCATGGACCATATAATATTTAGTCTAACGATAAGAATCTATCTATAAAAACGTGTGAAGTTCTATTTGATTGGGAGTATAGACAGAAATTTTAGAATCAAAACTCTTATTTACATTTAAAGTAGAACATTCATTGTATTAAATTTGTCATTTTCTTTCTTTTTTTAAAAAAAAATAAACGATATTTCCTAGTAAATTTCTTTGGAAAAATATTACAACCATAATTACTCTGTTATTATTATTATCAGAATTATTATGGACATTATAGATTGTTCTCATACATTATGATATTTATTAATATTTCAGTAAATAATTTCTCTATGACGAAAAGAATAAAATAACATCGAATCTTACTATGAAATATCCCATTAAAATGAACAACATTCGTAGATAATATAAAATTAGTGATCAGAAAAATCTTGTAAATCTTCATTTTTACATTAATAAAGACATAATAAATCTATCTAACATTAATGCATATTACATAATGACGGTGTATTTGGTAATTAAAAAAAGCTTACTTCCATTCAATGTCAAATTCATAGACACATGTGCGATCGCTTAAAACGTGCTGGCTTTCTCTTTAAACATTAAATAACCCTATCTTGAGAGAATATTCCCAAGGCAGATCTCTATATGCCTCTCCTCATCAATTCTTGGCATTTTGAAGTTTCCGTTTTGGGAATAGTATGGTCCTAGAACACGAGGCTTAGCAATTATTTATGTCTTATTTGTGCTAAGTCTTCTCTGCTGTAGTGTCCATGTTGGCTTTTCCTCGTGCTTCCAACATTGAGTTCCTAATCTCATTATTTATTTGTGTTGCCACTGCCTTGTGAGTTGTTAATTATGCCATCAATCAGTTAATTATTCTCGGACGCGCAGTTCATTCGCCCTGAGGTGGGGAAGGGGGAGGAATTCCTCTCGACTGGCTGCTGAAGAAGCCATAATTCGCCCAGAAGACGAGTTTTCTCTGACTTCTTTAATTATTGTTTTCCCATCATTATTTCCGCGGTGGATTTTTGAGTGCCGAAGCTGTGCGATTATGTGACTTTTTTGTTATTGATTTGCTTCTTTTGGATGGGAAGAAGCGTTGATTTGTTTTTGATATTTTGAAATATTAAAAGTATCTGAAGAATTTCCTCGATTTAATTAATTGAAATATTGATTTATTTCCTACTTTAATCTTTTTTTATCACGAAGTAGAAGGAATGGATTTAATTATTTGCCCAGATTTCTTGTCATTAGTTATTCGATAAGATGTAAATGCAAGGATTGGCCTAAGGTTTTTGTAGATTTTTCTTGCGGCGTAATTTTGATTAATGCTTTTTTTAGTGATTTATAAATTTCAAAAAATAAAGGAAACTTTTATTGTATTTCCTTAATTATGGAATACCTTGGAGGGATATTATTCTTACAAATATTTATTCTTAAAAGTATTTTATTTATATGCAAGTGTAAATGTTTTAATGCTATTAAAATGTTTACTAAGTTTGAATTATTCAAAGTATATTTATAAAGCTATACATAATTTTTAAAAAATATGAAATCGCTGAATTTCTAGGATATTAACTATGATGGGAAAAAATAAATAACATCCCAGAAATTACAATTTATTTTATTATAGTGAGAAAATGTATTGAAATATTTGATTTTCTCAAAAACAAGAACTAATCCTAGAAATTGACTTACTTTTATCTGTACTTTTATCGGCTAACAGAACTGGGGACACTTGATTTTCTCAATGTGAGCAACCATATAAAGATGTTGCATTAAAATTTAGCTGTATGAAATTGATTAGAAAATCAATTTTTCAATTTTGGGAGAACATAAATAAATAAAGTAAGCTTGGGAGAAAACCAGTATTATTTTGCCCATTTTTCTACCGTTGTGAACGAACTGATTAAGAATCTACTTCACCGATTTTAATTGGAAATTGTTATCTCTGGGATTATTAATAATCAAATAATTATAAATTGTATCTTTTATCTGAAAAATTCTTAAAATGCACTGAATTTTAATAAATTAGAGACTTACTTTTAAATAGTGAATAAATTTCCAGAAAATAAATATCCTTTAATTCCTTAGGAATACCTGACAGTGCTTGGGAGGGAAAGTGATTGCTGTAAAGCGGTTTCATGGTACTCCAATTTTAATCTTTTCCATGTATTAGCTACAAAGAATTTAGCGATTCTTGATTAGAATATTGTAGATTTATGAAACCAGTGTATATATTCCGGGTCAGTGTTCCTGACTGTTCGAAATCAGGCACCAAACCTCTCCTTTGGAATGCCTCCAGATGGCTTCACAGTCCACTAAAAATTCATGGCGAGCTAGATCTCACTCGCACAGTCCTGTCCGTCCATCCATCACGGCGTACAAACCATAATTCATTTAATTCATGTTTTGTGGACGACCGGCTGTTAATTACTCTTATTTTCATTCATCAGCTGGGAAGCGATGCGATAACCCACTCCAAATTGTTTTCGTACCTTTTTTGAATTTTAAGCAGGGCCCAGCGGTTAATTATCGCCCCTCGGTGCGGTGTATGATGAAATTTTAATAGTCCCGCGGCCCTTGTTCATCTTCTTGACGCAGTTTGTCTGATGGATTCGCAGTGTTTCATTCGCTTCCCTTTGAATGTGTTAGTTTTGACTTATGTACGAGTGTGCATATAAAGAGGATGATACATTTCGGGAGCATGCCTCACTTACAAGCACAAAATGGAACGAATCAATGGATTTGTATTATTTTTGGCCTCGCAAGTGAGGAAGATTTATTCCTGCACTATATTTGTTTCATTTTTTCCATTTCTGAATTCCTCTGTTTTGTTATGTATTTGTATTTGCTGATTTAAAAGTGGTTTTTCCCCCCAATTCCTACTATTAGTTCACACTCTCCCTATATATATTTATATATCTTGTTCAAATTTTCAATCGTTAATAAAATATTTCTTTCTATTCATCCACCCAAATTCAAGTAAATTTTTTAAAACTTGTAGTGGATGAAACTTGATGTAAATACAGTTTTTCAAATTTTAATTCATTAATTTGGTTAATTTTTTTATTAATTAAAACTTTTTCCGGCCAAAAATCTTCATTGCACCAACGCCAAATGTTCCCCCGCCCCATTCTAATGATGTTAGGCTTAGTATGTTTTCGACCGATTACTTCAAACGATTCTGTTTATTTTTGTATTCGATGCATTTAAAATTAAACATTGTTAATTAATGGATTTTTTCTGATTCATTTTGAAGTACTTTTGAATTAACATAATAAAGGATATTTAAAATTGTATTGTGTTACCCGGGCTGGCGTTGCCTCAGCTGGCGTTGAAAATTCAAGTAAACTAGTGTGAAAATTGCCACTTAATATTGTGATTCTATCATACGTATATACATATTTATGTTAATTGTAATTATTAACAAAAATTAAATTAAATAAAATAAACCTAAATAGTTAATAAAAAGTATGTAAAAAGACCCAAGTGGAAATGACTTAATTTTTTTATATTACTTGTTTTGAACTTATATATTATTGTTTGTTTTGTTATTTATAGATTGTATTAAATAATAACAGGAATATTATGACCGAGATTCGCTTACATTTTAATCAGTCCAAATTAGCTATAATATAGATAGTTGCGGATTATCAATACTATTGTATTCTCCTTTAATCTCGTACATGCTACTTATGATGAATCGGTGGATTATTTCATGATATATATCTGGCAGACGTGTCAATGGGATTAAAATTCATTTTTGAAAATGAGTGATATTTATCATATAATATTATGCATAATAATTACATACAAATAATTTCTTGAAGCTGTGTATATTTGTAACAAAATTAAGCGGTCCAAAGTTGTATTATCTTATAATATATTTGAAATACAATTCTGATTTAAAGAACAATAAATGAGTTGCCTTTAAATAACATCTTTGTTCTTTCTGCATAATAAAAAGGATTAAATGTTAGAGGCTTTTAAAAATACTTTGTTAAATCCATGAAAAATATTAGAGCACCACAAGGCAGAAACATGACCAAAGGCAGTGTGGAAATGCATTTGAACTTATATATTTTCAAACAGAAATTTTCATGCGATACATTTCAATTTCATGTGGAACAGTTAAAGCTACACATATTAGATTCAGAGAATCGTGTTATAACCGAATGCATGCTTAATTTAATGAAGTTTGAACGCTAGTCGGGAAAAATAATGAAATTCCAAAAAACAGTTGATTTAAATCTGTTACATACCTGTCGATTTTGGTTATAGGTTGGATCGTTGGGGATCTTGATTATATTGAATTTCAGTTAAATCATTTAGATATAACTTTATGTCCTCTAAATTGTTAAGCATTAAAATTCTTATTTCAATGTCTATATGTTTTATTTATTGTGTAAATGGGGAAGAACAATGCAGACCAGTTCCTAGTAATTTTAAAAACATTAACATACGGTTTATCTATCTTCTAAATTTCACAATATTTTTCTAACCAATTTTGTTTACGTTTTGTGAGGTGCACTGATATTTAACATAATTCATTTTCTTCAGCTTCCCATGCGAATAAGTATTTAATAAAATGATATAACCGGTTTAAACTGACTTCAATTACAAGCGCAGTGTCATATTTCCTTGAAAATTGGGAAACAAACAAAAAAATTCTCTAAAATATAACAAAAATGGGACTGATAGCCTAAATAGATATCATTAATAAGACAATTTTTTAGATTTCAAAATAATGTAAAAGTCATTTTTGCAATATTTTCGAAAATTGTCAGGTTAAAACGCCAAAATTCAATTAATTATTTGCTTAAATTTGAATTGTTTTAAAAAAATCACATTTCTCAAATGCCCTTCACATTTCTTTTTGGGTGTATAGCAGCAACACACAACGCGCGCACACACGCACGCACGAATTAAAAACTGTTGTAGAATTTTTGTTCTAATGCTTTTTTCTAAATTATGGCCATACAATCTTATACAAATGCAAATTTTTATATTTTTATCTTAAATATAAATGATAATGTTATCTAGATGCGTATACTTTTCTACTTAAATGCCTGCCTTCAAAGAATTTTACTTCTAATTATCTGAAAACAACTCTTTCTTAAAATTGAAGAAAAAAAAATACGATAACAGGATTGAATTGTTAGTAAATGCAATGGTTAAAATGAATTTCCTTTGAGCATAAGTAAAATGCATCTAATAGAATTTGAAATATATTTATTAGTATTTTTTTAAATATAATAAATTAGTTTCTTTGCTTTTGTCCTTATTTTTTTAATGAATGCCACCGGAATTTAATCGAATATGAAGCAGTTTATTTTCATTTCTTTTCTTCTTCTTTTTTTCAAGATTCCTTTTGTACTAAGTCATTTCAACTTTTTAACAATAGGAAAGTAATCTTTGAAAGAAATTTAAAAAAAAATCTTTTTCTCAATTTAATTCTTTATAAAAGGAAGGGGAGAAAAAAGCAACAGAGGACCCTTTTCGAAAGTTAAATTTCAGTTTTTATCTGCATGATTGAGCTGTGCTGGATCTTTGTTATCGCTGGAGCATGACACACTAAGTTCTTTTTCAACTGGGGAGGCGTTCCAAAAGGCTCGAAACAACAGCATTTAGGAGCAAAATGGCACCTGTGCTTTGTACCTTTTTTTTTTAAATCCAGGAATTGAATTTTTTGCTTCCTATATTTTTTCTCCGCTCCTTATGTTATTCGCTTGACTTATTTCTAGCAGTAAATTTTTCTCTTTCTAGCTTTTTAACTATATATTTTTTCATGCGAGACTTCTTCAGTAATAATAATAGTAATAATGAAAGATTCTAAGTGGAGGCACTTCATGCTTGAATTGTGCATCACACTACAAAGTAGTCAAAACTCAGATTTGACGATTCACTAACCGTCGTTATTATTTCTTTTTTTTCCTCCTGCATGTTAAGTATTATAATAGTCATTATCTCTTTCAAGCTTATATCAATGGCAGGCATGCGTGGATTAAGTTGTTGAGTTTTTGTATCAATTTCGAATGTTGCATTTTTGATACATGCCTCTTGTAGTTGTTCATTCTATTTTTTTTTCTTGAATTTCCAATTTTGAAGTATTTTTAAGGAATATGGAAGTGAGGTACAGTTATGAAAGTACTTGAAACCGTCAAATATATAGAAAATTTACATGGAAACCAAAAAAAGTCAATTATTTCCAATGTTAAAGAGGTTCCAACATAAATCCCCCCTCCCATCGAATATTTTTATAACTAACTAAATTTTTTAAAGAATAAAACCTAATTCCTTCTCTTAGTGTAATTTAAGTGTCTCGGAAAAAAAAAAGAAGAAAACTGTTTATATCCTAAGTACTGTTAATGAAGGCGATAAAAAAAGGCCATTAAAGGTAAATTTAATTCATGGTTAAATGACATACTTCCATATACAGGATACTACTTGTGTGGGATGCTTGCATTTCATACTACACCCTCCCAGCCCTGGTCCCATGGCCTTATTAATGGATATGGTCGTAAATCTGTCATCTGACTGTTTGTAGGACCACTCTCGTCCGTGAACGTCGATCGGGAGCTCTCCGCAAATTTGATAAAATAAAAAATCCAGGGGGAAAAAAGTGAGTTAAAAAAAACTCTGGACACAAGGAGAGCATGTGTTGTCAGAACAAGGCTTACCTGGTACAACGGATGTGGAGAAGTGCTAGACACCTAACCTCGCACAAATTTCATTGCCAAAGTTACAAAACAGATAAATCCCGATGAAGAATTACTGAAAAATAAACTAAGAATTGGCAAATAAGGCCAATATGATCGCCCAAGCGAATATGACAAATACACAACTTCAATAGAATTTTGGAAACAACTGCACATTTTACAAGGAGAAGAAAAAAATGCACTTCGCTGCGTATTGGATGACAATTTGCAACTGATTAAACTTTAGAACCTATTTTTAAAGTTAGAGCCAATGTACATTTCTCAAGTCAGAGCCAATGTACGTTTCTCAAGTCAGAGCCAGTGTACGTTTCTCAAGTCAGAAGCAATGTACGTTTCTCAAGTCAGAAGCAATTTCAATTTATATTGACTTATATCAAGGAATTACCTATAATAGCTAAATAGTAACTCTATGAATATCAAATTATTTTTAATGTAACTTCAAATAATTATTTTTAATAAAACTATATAATATATTCAAATTAGGTAAATTCCCGATGTTATTTGAATTTTATCTATTTAATATTATATCTTAATATTCTATCTATGTCTGGCATAAATTTAGTTGTAGAAAAGCTTCTTTTCCCTTATTCAAATATATTTATGTAATAAATAGTATTTTCTCAATTTTGAATTTAATTTTCAAATATTATTATGTATTCTGTGCAATTATTATTCCAAGTATAATTTAATTAAATTAATGTCTTTTTTAGAAAAACTGTGATGCGAATATTTTCACTTTGAATGTAATTTAATCTGCATCTTCTATTTTAAATTGCTACATTATTATGCATATAATGCATAATAATGTAAAGAATTTCAAGCTGCTGTTTTGTCATTTTAAAATGCGAACTTTCTAGGATTCATCTAATCCTTTTTTTTAAAGTTTATTTCGAAATGTCATACATTCATATTTAATCATTTTCATCGCGTCTTTTTATTCTTTTTTCTGTTTATCTTTGAAGCGAATTTAAAGAATAAATAGTCTGCTACCTTTTTTTCTTTATGAAAGTGATTTTTTATAAAAGCTAGTTTCTTTGAGCAATTTTTAATCAGGACCTTATAATATTTTTTGGAGCATAAAAAAAAGTGAAAGGATTTCAAGATGGAATGTTTGTTAAAACTCGGTTTTTTTTTATTCCTATAAAAAATCTAATCTAGTGAAATCGATGTAAAAAAATATTTTATTTAATAAACATTCTTTTTTTGAAATGGAATTTTTCGAATTCATTTTGTAATTGATGCAATTGTGTACCAGAATTTTCAGCTTTTTTCTCGCTCTTGTGTTGAGCATTCTTTCTTAGTTTTCAAAGAAAAGCTATTAACTTCTAATGTAGGCTACTGAAAATGGATATATGATGAACTTTTGTTTTATCAAATATTTTTATTCTAGATAGTTAATCACGATCCTTAAGAAGTTAGAAATTTTTCATTCAACAAGAATGGGGTTCGAGTTTTTGTTTTCTTTATCTCATATGTTTAGTAAATGAAATTTTCGAATGACTCGGCTCCAATAAAACATCTAAGAATGCTTAAAAATTCTCTATAGTTTCGGTTGTAGGTAAAAATACATTGGTAATTTCTTTGTAACGCGCACGCATACACAGAAAGAGTGAACGAAAGAGAAAGACCTTTCAATTATAATTTTAAACATTAACTGTATTTGTAATTTTTTAAGAAAAACATATATTAAATAATAATCCTAATCATATTCATTAAATGGTAAATTTTGAAACTTTATATCAACATAATATTTAAAGTCTATTAAGCGTTTATAAATTTCGATATATTTGATACCACATTCAGAATGCACTGTGTTCAAAATGCTTTAAAGGAAAAATTGTTGGAATTAAACTTGGCTCGCATACTTGGGTAGTAGGTGTCCTATATGGAAGGTTCTTCCAAAATATTAATTGATTTTTTTTCTTTAAAAATTTATTAAATTTAACATTTTTCCTGTTATTACTAAAAGTTATTTTTACTATTCTTTAAATTTCAAATTTTAATTGTTTATAAAAAAATTTTTAAATATATTTTACGAAAGTATTCTTCAATGCTTTAATAATTTCGTTTATACACATTCGAATTGTAGTATTATTAAATGTACGTTTTGGTGTACATGTTATTTCTGCTGTGTAGTTAAGAATAAATTTTAATAAAATAAATTAATCAAATATTATCATATTTAGTTTATTAAAAATTTTGAATGGTCGATATTATAAAATCGAAAGTACTTAAGTACTCAAGAAGTTGAACTCAAAAATTCAACATGAAATTCATTATATGATCTTAACATAAAAACTGTAAACCTATTAAATCTAATCATTCCACACACAAAAAAAGTTCAAAATGCATATTTTTTTCATTGTATTATTTAACTAAATACAAATTGTATTCGTAAAGTTTTTTAACGAGTAAGTTATTAGAAAACTGACGTTTCCTTTTGTAAAATATTCGGTTAATTAAACTTTTCTTTAATGATATTGAAATCGTTTTTTTTACAAATAATGAGCACAACCATATCAATTTATATATCTAGGCATATTTTCAAAGAAATTCTCAATAACTGATCATATTTTAATCGTACTATTCTTTTCAAATTTGGAATAAAACATTCCAAAACGTATGTCAAAATGACAAAAACATTAAGAATAGAGAAAAAAATATCCACTGACGTATATCAAAATATAAAACATTTATTGAAATACTTCTTTTATACAAATACCATCTTTTGTCCCGTTTTTTTTGTGTGTGTGTGTGAAAAGTTAAGACTACATTCATGAAAAGTTAGTTGCCTTTAGTCTCGAGAACGCTATCAACATGGCATAAAGACGTTTTACGGAAATTCAGAGAGAAGAGAGTTAGAAACAACCGTTGTTCTTTTAAAAAAAATGTCGAATCTTCGCAGGAGGCCCATCTAACGAAGACAGCATCTGTGGTTGAGGGCTCTCACTTTATTTGAAGTTCGAATGAAGGCTACATGGAAGTGTAGTAACTGAAAACGTTGCTTTTTTTCTTACGGAGATATTGTGGGAAGAATAAAAAGTAGTTTTTATTCGAACTAAATAGTGATTTTTTAAAACTAAATACAGAATAAATTTTGGTATATTAAATTGAATGAAATGTAGTCATCATCAAAATTTCTTTTGTTCACTGAAATCTCTGTATAAGACTAGATAATAAACATGCCCATCTTAAGAATTATGTCCTTCAGTTCAGGCTTTTGTTATTTTTCCTTTTCAAAATCTGGTATCAGAATCTATAATAAAACATTTATGCGATACATTTACTGAATTTGTAAATACTTCGATTGCTGTTTCTTTTTATGAAAGCCGAATACATTAGGGGATATAAAATCTTCGTTTGTATTTTTGTCTAATATATGTTTGATTATTGTTAAATAAAAAACTATGTAAGCAGGCGCTGAAAATTCTTTCATAATGAATTCAATGTATTTTAGAAAACGTGTTTTGGTTTGAGCAAATTCAAAAATATTTTTTCGAATCTGTAATCTTGCTTTCCTCAATTAATTTCATCTGTAAAATATTCATCCTTAACTTATTTTAATGACGCTAAATGGATAATAAAGTATTTATTTTCTGCCTTGGGGAGAAATTGGCGACGAATTTGATGACAAATAATAAAAATTCCTGAAAATTCGTGGTTATTGGTGATTCTATTTTAATTCGAGTTACAATGATTGTTCTGGAACATTCAGTACGCTGTCACATTAACTATAAAAGAGGAGACGTATAAACGAGAGGAAGAGGAATCGAGTCGAGAGCAGGATATTGAATGAAATTTGTCTT
Source organism: Argiope argentata (assembly GCA_026289955.1). Classification (NCBI taxonomy): domain Eukaryota; kingdom Metazoa; phylum Arthropoda; class Arachnida; order Araneae; family Araneidae; genus Argiope; species Argiope argentata. The sequence goes on along the minus strand of JAOUZG010032741.1, from coordinate 5,338 downwards.
TGGAATGTTGATCTCCAGGAAATTCTCTTAGAGCTTTGTTGTGTTGTGGTCGTTTTAGTTATGATTTGCTACTTGTTGATCTATTGATTCCAATAACAATTCTATGTCGAATTGTGTAATCTTTAGAAAATCTTAAATGATTAAGCTCATAATTCATTTGTTAAGTTTTTCTTATACGTTTTAAATAATTATAGAAATTACGAGCTTTTGATCTTTAATAATTTAATATATAAGCATAGTATCGGAATGTTGACATATAGCTTGACTTATTAATATTTCAGACCAAAAAATCTAGTATTTTCAGACTTTAACCTTTCCCCCACCAGTATCTATGTTAATTTAATCCTTCAAATAAGAGCGGAAAGTGCTTTCTTAAGAATATTCTTTTATTAATTACCTAGACGGAGAATTTTGCGTACATTCTGTGACATCACTACATATTTTTATACTAATTGCCTTTTGTGACCCACTGGCTTTTCGCGAATACTATTTGTGCTTACTTTCAATTAAATCTAATGCATAACTTAATACTCACGATTTCCACAAGAAAAAAATTAATCATGAAAATGGGATAGGTGTCAAAACTATATTATCTTAAAAGCCCCACATCTGTTGATCATTGTATGTATGAAACACCCCAATGTTGTCTGTATTCCATGACATCAAAATGCATTTTAAAATGTCACTATACCGATCATCTATATTTTGTATTTAGCAGCATTTCAACATCTTCTTATTCCTCGGGTAAACTATGCATATATTAAACATAATCTTTCTTCCTTAGCTTTCAACTACGTAAGAATATCAAGCCGAATGAATATTTGAAGGGACAATGAAAGCGATTTTAAATTTTAGCTAAACAATCAAATCTATTAAAAAAATAATGTAAAAAACATTGTGAAAATTTAGGAAAATTTTGAGGATAATTAAATCTATATAATTAAAGCGACATTTAAATTAAAAAAAAATAATATGAAAATAAGTTTTTTTTAAGGAATATTTTTCTGAACTTTCGATGAAATAAATCAAAACATTAATCAATTTTTTTAATTATTTAAAATTTTGATCAATATTTCAGATTAAAAAAAATCTCTCCAAGTGACACTTTCCAAAATATATCTCTGCCAAATTTAATAGTTTTTTTTTTTTCAAATTGTTTGTCTATTTATCACCTCACACACAAACACATATTTTCCTTTAATATTAGTAGAGATCAATCGAATTCTTTCAACTCAAACTTTCATCAACTGTTTATTTGTGAAAATATTTCCATGTAAAAGTTTCCCGAAACGCTTTTAACCTCAAAAAAGAAAATTGTTGACAGCAAGAATCGACAGCGTTTTTTTAGCCGTGTTTAGTGGAGCAGATTGCACCTTTGCGCCACTCGAAATGGTGTCTTGAAGCCCCCTCCTGGATCTGCCACCTCAAAAAACTTAAAGCACCCTTGAGGTAGATTGCCGTTTGAAAGAGACTGTACATCTTGTCGGATGGTCCCTGCAGCTCAGACGTGCGGTGCATAGGGTACAAGTTCGCTGTAAATCGTTCTGAACATACTTCTCGGGGAGTGAATTTCCATTCTCCCCCTATTCTCTCAACAAATCGTCTGCGTTTACTGTCTGCCAGGGAAGTTTATTCGTTGACGTGTATGCAAATGTTTGTGTCAGACGATTTTGAATGAACGGATGAGATTAGGATCCGTGTTTTTCGTTATTTTGAAAATTTTTGTGCCTGGATTGTTTGGTTGAAGAGAAGGAAACTATTTTGAAATCGTTTGCCTTAAGAAAATCACTTCTGGATTGCAGTTTTTGTTTCTAAAAATATCGCTTGCTCATCGTGTAGTGGGACTATTGAAAAAATTGGGTTTTTTTTAGTTTAATTTTTTTGTTCTCTTTTTTTACTCAAATAAAAAGATTATTTTCTCAGGAGAAGAGATTAAAATATAAATATATTGTTGAAAATCATAAAATTATGAAATAAAATAATTTCTAATGTATATCTAACATAGCATTAATAGATTACAATAATGCTCATTAATATTAAATAGATAAATTTAAAAAATAAATAATTTCTTAGCATTTTTTATATAAAAAGATGCATATATAGCCAAGGAGGAACTGAACTCGAAAATAAATCGAAATGAAACTAATTTTAGCTCTATAAATAGTAAATTTGTAACATTTGTATGCAACAGTGTCACCTTGATTTTTTTGTGTTGTATTAAGTTGAGGGAAAAGAAATCCATTATTATTTTACAGCCATCTACCTAGAAAATAATGGATTCCTTTTTCCATTATTTTCAAAAATTCCATATGGAAAGAAATGGAAATAAATGTCTTAATTTATGGGTAGATGGCTGTAAAATAATAATGGATTTCTTTTCCCCAACCTAATATTTCACTTTTTATCATGTAGACGTTAATGAATGACAGTAAAATAATCCTAGTTAGAAGAATATTTTAATTGTGAAGAATTTAACTGATGAAATTGCTTCTCTTTCTTGATAGTTGTTTTTTAACAGGAGGAATGCGGTTGTCTTGTAAAAGATATGCAGATATATTAGAAAATCATAGAATTTTATATTTTAATCATTCACATCATGAGTTGGCATATCCCCCCCTCCTTATCTAAAGTGGTTTTATTGCAAAGCTCTTCTATTGATTCTACGCTTAATTAGCAAGATAATATGCTTTCAGTCATTTAAAGTGTTAATTTTTACTTTCTATTTCGAATTTCATGTTGAAACTTAACCGTTTTAAATTTTTATCGTAGTATCTAATCATGCTTTCCAAATCTTAATTAAGTGTATGAGTTGAGAATTTTATTTTTCCTGGAAAAATTATTTTCAGCTTGCAACTAAATGTCTGTGACTAGTTGTGAACCGGCTGCTGTCGTATCAAAAACATGATTAAACGATATACAATGAGGTGTCTCTTTTCTGATGGTAAGCTTGTCTTGTGTTATTTTTAATTTTGAGTAGAAATTCTAAAGAGATTGCACGGTCTCTTGTCATTTAATCCAGTGGTTTTTTTTCCCTTTCACTCTTTTCGTGTAATTCCAATGCTAAGTATGTAACGTACATCTTAATTAGCATCGGATCCATATTATGCTTTACCCGTGGTTAATTTTCAATTCCAGGAACGCTCTAAATAGATAAATTCTGAAGGTTGGAAAAACCCTTTCAATTTAGAAGTGTGTCCAAAGTTATTGTTTAAAGACTTTCATTCCCATAGCAACGCATTTCATTCATTCTTTATAATCGGAACTCTAATTAATTGATGAAACTTCACAAGGAAAAGACGACAGAAAAGAATTTCAAGTTGCAGACGATAAAAATCGGGTCGGATTTTGGCTGAAATGAAATGATTGGATTCCTCTTTTCTAAGAGAGCGAAGGAGACAGGGGGAAAAAAATGGCGAAAATTAGCAATTCTCAAAGAGAAATCTTGCACAAATTAAATCTTTTCCCTAAGCAACCATTTGTTTGAAAGAAATTAGAAGGAAGATATTTCTCTCAACAAAGTTAGATTGGATTTTTTCCCCCAACTACTTCAAAATGCGTTTAAATTTAATCTTATCTTAATGATTAGCTTCCTGAAGAATACTTTCAAGTAATCTTCTGTAATAGAGGAAGGTTTTTAGAAACGAAACATTTCGTTTCTGAATTCTTTATGGCAAAAAATGTTGAGATATTTGAAAGCCGATTTTCTCTTTTTCTGTCCCGATACATTTGCGAAGTAATCTGTCAAACAAAGCGTTCCATTGAACTTATGTAGATAAAGTCCAACGCCCTACTCAAAATTCAACATATTTTAATCTCGCAGACTATTTTTTTAAAAATGTAATTATCTTTTGTCGGCTCCAATTTGTGCCTTAACAATCATAAATAACGAGTTGTTAAACTGGAATTCAAATTATTTTTCAAAAAGTGGGTAGCTTAAAAATAAATCTTGATCTTTCTAAGGTTTTTTTTTTTGTTTCAAAATTTAATGTAAATCTCTTAATGGAATTTGCTGCTATTTGATATTTAAATTTAATTACAGTTTAGAAGTGTTTTAAACTATTTTTTTTCTTTGATATCTGCGCTATGCCTAATTTATTTAATGATATTAAAACTATATAAATGGAAATAAAGATTTTCCTTCTAATTTATAAGCTTTAAACAGCAGTTGTAAATGAATCGCAAGCAACCAGTTTTCGAAATTCAATTGTTATTGGAGGAGGACGAGAGTTGGAAAATTTTAGATAGACTCTCCGACTTGTCACGAAGGCACACGGATTAACCATAAAACTGAATGACCAAAACACCACAACAGTAACACTGGCGGGAACTGTGGTTGAGTCCTAATGGCCATCACCGGCCACGGTACAACCCTCCTCGTAGGAAGCACGTCCAGTCATCGATGGGAGGAGTCCAACCCCCACCTATTAGTGTGCCCTCCAAGGGAGCGAGAATCCAACCACCACAAAGGAAGCATCTCATCCTCATTACGAGGTGCCTCCCTGGGGGAAAAAAAAGGTGGAAATACATGCTCTTTTTTATATGCATTCGGACCATTCTAAGTAAAATTTCTAGCAAAGCTTTATTCATAGAAAAAGAGTGAAAAGTGGCAATTTTACAAACCACTGTTTTTCTAAAGTTATTGATTATGACCAACGGCTTCCAGAGTGGAGCGTGCATTTGTACCCGAGACTGACTTTGTAAAATAAAAAAAGCTTTAAATTTCCCTCCCTTTTTTTTGTTATATTCTGTTAGATATACATTTGAATATTATAACAATATTTTTAATTTTTTTAATCTACTAATACAGAGTCAGGAAAGTGACGGCTTAAGAACTGAATATAACAAATTTAAGAACCGCAGGCTGGAATAATTCGACTCTCAGTCAGAATCAAAATTAGGAATTTAAATGCGTATTATCCAATAAAAAATAAGTACTTCAGAAAAGTTATTGAATAGAAAAAGAATAAATAATGTTTCGCATGCCGAATTTCAACTATCTTGTCATATACATAATTAACTTTGGAGGTTACATTATAAATAATAATAATATTAATAATAAATTGTTCCTATGTTAAATGAAAGAATAGTTTTGAATTTTACAAATTTGATGGTTTCCTAACTGTACGCTGTAATTCTTCTAATTTTTAATACATTTAAATGCAGCATTCAAATAATATTAATTTAATTTGATGCAATATTCAAATAATATAGATATAATAAATTTTCATGCCTTATTATTAGTGAAGTCCGTCTTATAGACTAATAAGTAAGACTGCTCTGCAGATATGAACATAAATTTTCTATTTATTCATCATAATTTAATGTGTAGGTATCTTAT
>JAOUZG010032734.1:0-12884 GCA_026289955.1 Argiope argentata | reverse complement strand
ATAATCTTTTTATTAATGCTATAGAATTTTATCTTATTTTGCAGCCAATGATTCCATTCTATCTGTCAAACCATTAAACACACTGTTTATATATGCATATAAATGTTAATTCAAAAATGGCAATTGAAAAAGGGAAATTCGATTAGCGATTTTAACACCAAGATTATGCATATTTATAACAATTTCACTCGATTCGTTGAATGCGATGTAGTGTCTTCTAAAATACCTAATTCATTCTCAAATTTAACCCATTCCCTGCCATGGGCCCCATTTGGGGATCACGAAAATTTTTATCTTGTTCATCCCTAAATTTTAGGTTTTCATTTATTTTTAAAGTCATGTGTCTACATAATAGTGTACTCTTAATGTAGATAGCTAATTTATTAGTTTTATTTGCAAAATAAAATACATATATGACATTTTTTCGAAAAATTTCCTGTAAACAACGCTTTTTCACATATGTCTATTTTCTAAGTGAATATCTGTTAATTTATATTAAAATGAATTATTTTTTCTGACAGAGGTTGTTTGCACATGAGTTCTGAGTAATATAAAATAAAAATTGAGCACATTGTTTACTTCATGCCATCAGCACCTGTAAAATACAATGATCCCCATTTGGGGCTCACGGTTATTGCAATGTAAAATGATTTATTTATGCTACAATTGAATTTTTCATTTGTTCAGTTATCTTTTCGCAATATGTTTCCGAAATTTCCAAAAAGGCTGTTACCCACAAAAGTGTGGAATGCTTCCACTGACAAATATAGACTTGATACCGGGGAAAAGAAAGGGGAAGAGTTCCAGAAAGAATGTTTCTAACGAAAATGTTGAATTTGCCCTCTAATAATAATAATAATAGAAACAAAATGTGGGGGTGGAAATAGCAGATGTTGAGATTACAGGTGATTCTGAAACGCACCTGCTTCTAATTGGGGTGGGACGTCGCCAGTCCTTTTCGTCTATTGGGCAAGATATTTAAAATTTTAGAGCAGATGGCCATGAACATTGTGCTGAGAAGTTGTGTCATTTAGAGAGTTTTATCGGCAAGATCAACATGGTTGGATTTTGATAAATGTCAGTATTATTATAATTTGTGTTTTTTAAATATTTTTTTATTTCATTTGGATAATCATGAGTAGAAGAAAATTTTCAACGCTAAGAGAGCTTGAAGAATATTGGGACAATGATCTTGATTTGACAGATGATGATGACCCAGGAGGTACTATTGACATAGTTGAATTACCACCAGATAGAGCGGATGATGTATCTGATTTAGAAGACATAGATGACAACATTCTGGAAGATACAATTCCAAACGATGTTCCAGGTTCATTAGAAATTCATGGCGGTAGGTGCAATGAAGAAGTTACTGTTCAAAGAAAAAAGAAACCTAAAAAAGAAAAACCCATATCAAGGTGGAAAAGAGAAAGAGCATCATTCAACATTTCTAGTCAGGGAGAAGAAGAGTGCGAGCAACGTAGAATGACCATGATAGAAAGAGTAAAAGATAAAAGACCAGTAGAAATTTTTGAAATGTTCTTCACAGATGATCTAGTAAATCACATCGTACAGCAAAGTGTATCTTATGCAACCCAAAATAATCGTCACCAATTTACGCTCTCTTCAGACTGCTTCAAAAAATTTTTGGGATTTTTACTGTTAACTGGATATCACTCTTTGCCTCAAGAGCAGATGTATTGGCCAGAAGAAGAAGATATAGATATTGAAATTGTAAGGAAATGTATGTCGAAAAATCGTTATATTGAAATAAAGAGAAATCTACATTTCAGTGACAATACAAATATACCACTAATAAATGGAAACAAAGACAGATTATTTAAAATACGACCAATCTTGGATGAGCTGAATAAAGCATTTATGCAGTTCGGCGTATTTTCGTATAACATATGTATTGATGAACAAATGGTACGTTATTATGGTCATCATTTTCTAAAGCAGTTTATTAGAGGAAAGCCCATTCGCTTTGGGTTCAAGCAATGGGCAATGTGTTGTGGTGTGACCGGATATTGCTATAATGCTGACATCTATGAAGGTAAGCCAAGTAGAATTTCAGAAGAAGATAATTTAGAAGGAGATACTTATGGATTAGGTGTGTCAGTAATATTGAATAAGATAGCAACCATAGACAAACCAGAGGAACACTGCTTTTATTTCGATAATTTTTTCACAAGTTTTGATTTGCTGAAAAATCTAAAAGAGAGAAATATACCTGCGACTGGAACGGTGAGATGTAATAGGATGAATAAGTGCCCTATAAAAACAGATAAGGAAATGAAGAAAGAATTTAGAGGGGCTTTTGATTATAGATATGATGAAATAAATGGAATATTTGGTCTTGTTTGGAAAGATAACAGCATTGTTAAAATGTTATCAAATCATTTGGAAGTTTTACCTTTGGGACGTGTGCCGAGATGGTCTAGGGCTGAGAAGAAAAAAATATTAATTCCACAACCCAATGCTATTATAAATTACAATAAGAACATGGGAGGTGTTGACAAGCTTGACTGGAATGTACAAAAGTATAGGATAAAAATTAGAGGCAAAAAATGGTACTTTCCTATTTTCACTAATGCAGTGGATGTGGCTCTAGTTAATGCTCATACAATATATTGTATTGCTAATGGAAAAATGCCGCTATTAAATTTCAGACGAGAAGTTGCACGGTTCTATTTGAATTTACATTCCGTGTCTGACCCGAAAAATTGTGGACGACCATCGTACAGTGTGAGTTCACAGAAGCGCGTACCAGAAGACGTAAGAAAAAATCCTCAAGGACATTATTTAGAAAGAACATTGGACGGAAAACAAAGAAAATGTGCGGTTTGCAAAAAAAAATGTTCGGAAACAGTGCGTGAAGTGTGATGTAGGATTACACGTAGAATGTGTTATTCCATGGCACTCTTAAAAAAATTTACAGTTATTTACATGCAATGTACCGTGATCCCCAAATGGGGATTGATTTTTAAATGCATAAAAAACATATTTTTTTTTCTGTATTGTAAAATTTAATGTACTACATTGGTTTACATGTAAATACGTTACTATATATTAAAAAAATATTTTTTTAAAAAATCTGGCAGTTAATGGGTTAAGCCGAAAATAATTATGGACACAACCGAATATTTCCTTATATTATATAAAAAATTATAGGTTTTATTCTTTTTGTGACAGGTGGAGACCTGGTCAACTGAACCACGGCATTTGAGATTTGATAAAACAATATTGTTAGTTTTCTTTAAATGTTCTTTGGGGGGGAGGGTTCTTAAGTTTCAAAAAATTTTTGAGGTGAAAAGTTTCGAAGCTAATTTTCCAATACCTAAATATTGATTCAGTTTTTCACTCGTCCCTAACATATCAATATAAGCATCACTTTTTTTTTCAATTTAAGAGGCTCTCCTTCGGCTTTTTCATATTTTTTTCATCTGATAATGCTGAATTCTTCATTAATATTTTTTGAAAAATGCAGGGTTCACACGAATAATAATTAGATTTTATTCAGATTATTGATAGCCGAGAGGTGAAAAAATACCATTACTCGAAAACAGTTAATAAACCGGAAATTTATTCATTAGACTTCTTTTAGACACATCACAAGCGGTGTGTCTAAAAGTAGAATTAACAAACAATATTATTTTAAACTCATTTACTGTTTATTTAGTGTTAATTATAGCTTTATCTTTCTTTCTTTTTGTCAGCTTATCAACGTCAAGTAAAATACTTACTAAACTGTAAATCTTAGGAGACACTCCCACCTCCTCCCTTAGGCTCACGGATTTAAGCGATGAAACTGAATGACCTAACCACTGCAAGTGGACACTATGGCTGAGTCCAAAGGGCCTTTGCCGGCCACGATGATGTACGTTCCGTCATCGATGGGAGAGATCCAACCTCCAACAATAAGTGTACCCTACAGGGTGGCGAGATCCAACCACTGTGCCGGAAGCATTTCACCTTCATTACTAGGTGTTTAGAAGGGATTACTAAAACATAATAATAGTTTTCCTTAGATGTTCTTTGGGGGTGGAATTTTGTTGAGTATTCTTCTGAATTTCAACTAATGCTAAAATCTTTCTTTCTTTTTTTGTGTGTAAATGAGTTTTTTTGTTGTTGTTGGACATGACATTTTTAAAACGGTTTGTTTCCAGATTTTTTTGTTGTTGTTGTCTGGACAGAGGGAACCATTTCATGCAAAAAAAATCCGCTAACCTGAGAACATGCATGATTTCAGTACAACATTGGGTTGGCGAAGATAAACGAGTTGAGACGAGTTCTTTAGCCTAATGCATAAAGTTTCTATTTTAATAGCTTACTGAAGGAAAAATTTAGAATTGCTAAACTCAATGACCAAAGTTTCCTTTCAAGAAATCTCCAATGCCTTAATTTGTCAAAAATTATTTTATCAGATTGCCAGATATCTGAAGAAAAGATATACTTCCCAGTTTTCTCTAATGTATTAAAAGCATGAGTCATGTTGACATTTCATAATTAAATTAAAATTAGAATTGGAGAGCTAAGGGAATATATCATTGAATCTAAACATTGTGTAAAATTAAGAATGGAGCTAAAATATTTCACATAGCTTGGAGATCACAAATTTTTCTTTATACATGGGTTTCTTCCTTTTTCACAAATATATGAATAATAATCTCTATAAATCTTCATCAACGTTGAGAACAATTTCTGAATCATTTTAAATATTAAGTATTAATTAGCTGTAAATTTATCACGCCGAACAAATTTGATTTAAAACGATCAGGTATGTAGTAAGAATTTTCCACTATTACTCTTATCCCAATTTCGTTTAAAATTCCATTGCAAAAAGATTTTAAACCACTCTCAGAGAGGTAGGACTCCTATCCTGTCAAGTCAGACAGACTACCTGGTCGATTTTTCGATCCACCTCTTTAGGACAACAATAGTTTTGCTTCGCGAAATTTGCATTAAAAAGTCAAGCTTGAAAGTAAGAAAAACACTACTCTCCATAAATTTATTTCCAAGATCTTGAAAATAGCGATACTAAACTTCGACGTAAAATTTTCATAAGCGTAAACAAGTACTTTTAAATCCGGCCGCATGTTGTCTGGAATTCTCCGAGAAGGAACTGGACTGCATAATGAAGCGGCTGCCACTCAAAAAGTGACAGTGTTTTGCAAGGTTAGGAAAAAAAGAAGAAGAATCTGAGTTAAAAGAAGTATAAAAGGTGGAATCAAATAAACATGAGCATCTGGGGAGGTAGTGTCGTTAAGTGACACTGCTCTTTAACAAACTTGAGTCAAATTAGCTTACTTCTTATATTGTTAAAGCACACATGCATGGATTATTATTTAATTATGTATTATGACGCATTACACTATTAGAATTCTGATTTAACAGATAAGCTATTTTTCTTTACTTTGAACAAGCCGCCTTAGATGACGAGCTGGTTAGCTCGTCATCTAACCGCTTCAATTTTCTGCGTAGAATTTTCAATGTAAAAATGTATGCAATTATATATACACTGCTCAAAACAATTAGAGGAGCACATGGTTTTAACAGAATTAAGCAAAGATGTCTACCAATAAGAAACATAAAATGAATGACCCATAAATTACAGTCTGCCAGGAAATGGAAGTAGAAAACTTTATATGCCAATCAAAGTTCATGACGTCAAAAACCAGAAAAAAGAGATAAGGTCAGAAATCGGGATGTTGCAGAAACGTCTGTTTTATTGTCGTAACTGTGAAATTTGATTCCGCAGTCTTTCTGTTTTTGAGACAAGCTTATGAGAATGTCTGAACAACGTGATTTAACGGAATCCATGGCATGGCGTGTCATAGGCCGACTGGAATCAGGCCAAACTCAACGGAATGTCGCAGACGCTGTTGGAGTCACCAGAAGTGTTGTTGCAAGACTGTGGAATCAATCTCAAGACACAGGAAATATGCGTCAACCAGGGCAAGGTCGGCCACGCGCCACTACAACAACTGATGACCGGTATATTCGGTTAACCGCCCGTCGAAACAGAAAAGAGAATGCTACTCAGCTGCAAAGACAGTTGTTCTTGGCAACAGGACGAAGGGTGTCCAGCCAAACAGTACGTAATAGGCTTCATGGGGGACGGCTCTGTGCACGTAGGCCAATGGTCTGCATTCCGTTGACCCCACGCCACCGTGCGGCCCAAAGAAGATGGGCTGCTGAACATCGAGATTGGCGGCAACATGATTGGAGCCAAGTGCAGTTTACAGACTAGTCCCGATTCAGTCTGGAGTGTGACACTTGATGTGTTTTGATATGGTGGGAGAGGAGCACTCGAAATAGCCCCGCATTCGTTCGTGAAAGGTCACAATACAGACGAGCTGGTCGGATGATATGGTGTGGAATCAGCATAGGTGGACATACGAACCTAGATATCATTCGGAATGGCACTTTGATGGGCCGCAGGTATGTAGACGAGATACTGCGATCTCATGTCATCCATTACACTGGAGCCTTTGGCTATTCCTTTATTTTCCAGGATGATAATGCCCGACCGCATAGAGCTCGTCTGGTGGAGAACATGCTTGAAGCTGAAACAATACTGAGTATGGAATGGCCAGCATGCCCTCCTGACCTGAATCCAATTGAACGTGTTTGGGACATGCTCGGACGACGCATTGCTGCGCGGCCAAGGCCGCTTGTGACTGTCCCAGACTTGCAGATTGCACTTCTTGAGGAATGGAACAGTAATCCCCAAAGTCTAATCTATAACCTCATCGAATCTATGGCAAACAAGTGTGCAGCAGTCTTAGCTGTTCGAGACCACACGCCCTATTAAACTCATGCATCGTGTTTATTCAGAGCCTTTTGTTATCGTTTGCATGTAACCAAATTGTTGCCTTAAATCATCTTTTCGTGTTTTTTCACTATTTTCAAAGAATTAAAGCTTAATTCCACATTGTTTTATTTTTTTCTCTGTATTGCGCATGGATACACTTGTACTACCCATTGTATTCCAATACGTGGCTGTCTCGCATGGTTTTCTTGATTTTTTTATTGCTCCCCTAATTGTTTTGAGCAGTATATATATATATATATATATATATATACTACTATCTTAATATTAATACTAACTTATTGTAAGAAATACGTATTTACAAGATTTATATTGAATATTTAATATCAGTAAGGTACTTCACTGATTGACATTATTTCATTCATGCACATATGTCTTTTAATGATTCTGCCAATGAAAAAAATTGTACAAATCTAAACATGCGACAACGTAGAAGGGCAACCCATGCTGTTTAGAATTACTGTTCGTATTCATGTCAAAAGTTAAGCAGCTATTTATGATGATTAAATAATGCTATATGTAAGAAAAATCAAATCATCTTAATATTTGCCTTTATTTTTAGATTTTCTGAATGAGAGATAGTACTTTGAAACTAATTTAATTAAATGAATCGTATTTTTTAAAATTTATATTGCAGAATTCGCCCAAAATTATCTGAAGATCAGTATTTCATAAAAGAAAAGCGCCTAAATATTTTATATTAAGAAAAAAATCTTGCATTATGCATTAAGATTAAAGCAAAAATTAAGTTAGTATTAATAGTAAGTTAGTAACCTAAAATTACAATACAAATAAATTAATCATCTTCTCTAAATATAATAAATGTGACATATAATTAACGATGTTCTCAGGTAATAATTCTTTTATGACTCCCAATTTTTATTAAACTGTACCCATTTAAAATAAAATCATAAGAACATTTTTAAAAAGCTGAACTCTAACAATCTGAAATTTATTTATTTCTATCATCTATTTTAGGTATTACAAAAATATAAATCTTTCTCTAGACAGTCAAAAAAATATATATAAAATAAAACCCTTCAAAGAAATGGCTGACCCCCTTCGTCCAATGGTCCCATCAACATCACTTGACACCCCCCTATTGACCGCATCAAGTGGTGAGATGCAAGAGGGGCTTCTATCTCACTAAAGGCGTAATTAAGAGGCTGGGCTCACCGGACAAAAAGGTTTTCTTCTAAGGGACCATTCGTCATGGCTTGTCGAGTCACTCGGACCATTATTGAATGCCTTTTGAATGAGGGAGCATTCTTGGAGAGCGGTTATCCGCCGTCCCTTTTATTTCCTTCGGGGTGATAGGTGAATCTCTGGCGGGGAAAGTGGGGCAGCTCCGGACCACGATGAGAGCTTGATTTATTGATTTCGAGATGAAGGACTGCCGGGAGAGCAGGCGTTGAAATTTACAGCACAATGAGGAGGGGGGTGACTGTTTTTTATTCATGGCTTTGAGAGTATTCGTCTGGATTTTATTCTATCTTTTCCAAAAAATAATCTTTTCTGTGGTGACTAGCTGTTGAAGTTCTCAAGGTTTTATTAACCTTTAACTGTGGTGGTGTAAATTTAGGACTTAACTGGGGAGATGCGGTCTAGGAGAACATATTGTTTTACACTTATATATTCTAATAAAAGTATTAGTATGAAAATCAAACGATATATTCTGCAGATATTTTTCTGCAAATATAAATATGTTTTAGAAATTATTCAAAAGATATTACCATTGAAAAAAGTAATTGCGTCGAACAAACATTTTCTTCCCAAATTACGATTTACAGTAAATAACGCTCTTGGGAAAAAATCATATTATTTATTAATTTTAAATAATATGTTATACAGAAAACAATATAAGTAAAAATTCAACAATTATTTGAAAAAAATGGAAATGGATAAAATTGACCCTTTTTTATTGTTACAATTGGTTTTCGAAAGCATTTTAAGCATGGAGGCTAAATACATGAATAAAAATCAGCCTATCAATTCTGTAGATATATCTCTTGTTATATTAATATTTTTAAGAAATTTTTCAAAGTATATCATTATTATGAAATTTTAATTATATTTGAACATAGTCATTAGCTACAGCCAAAGGAGCACGTTCATCGAAAAAAAAATTTCTGTACAACTATCCTCATTGCTAAAATCCCTTTCTGCTGCATTTAAAAGTCTCTGGAATTCTGCTTTATATCGAGGACGATAAGGTTGGATGATGTTTCGAGCATCAAGTTTTAGAGCCATCTGGTAAGCCTTGTATAAAACTGAAACACTAAAAGGGAGGAACGGTCATACATACATCGATGTAAGAAATAGCTGAAATATTTTTAAAGCAATCACTGAAATCAACTGAAAAAGTTCTCTTCTAGTGAAGGTCACGAAGAAGGGAGGGATCAATCCATTAGATTAAGCAAAAAATTGAATACGAGTGGCCGAAAGTCCATCTTTAGCGGTCTAACATACCTCCCCAGTTAAGAGTTAATATGACGAAAGGCTACTTCAAAAGAAAAAAGACAAATAAGTAAAAAAATATTGCATCTGTGGATTGCATTTTTTATGTAAGTGCTTACATGTCAAACTTATTTTAAGAATTAATTTTTCCCCTACTATAGTAAAAAGCAAAAATGGCAAAATAACTAAAAACTAGTCTATGAAGCTTATGGTACTCATACGATCTTCTGATGCTGAGGGTGTATGTGGAAAAGAGGTGTGCCAGCTCAGGTGTCGTCTTTGTCTACTGACTGGGGTTCAAAATTACGAGATCCGTCTCAAAATAGCCATAGTATTCCGTTACAACAAGAAGTTAATATATTTTAACTAAAGTAGGGATTTCAAACAGGAGTGATATGACCTGAGTTCGATGTCCAATGAAGAGCCAACGATAACATCCCCTTAAACAATCCGGAACTTCCCCATTAGTCGGACTCAAGCAAAAAATCGTGAAATAATGTTGCATTTCGCCAAATTTCTTTGGAAATTATTCGCTTGAGCCCAGCTAACGGAAAAGCCCCTACAATTCTTATAATATACTATTTATGTAATAATAAAAAGCGAGATTTTTAATTTTTTAATTAATTCAAAATAAGCACAATGATTCATATATTTCTAAATGTATGATTCATTAAAAACTTAGATAAATTATTCTTATGGATCAGAATTTTTTCTTTAGCAGAGTGATTTGATAATTTCTGAACATCACCATCACTTAAAATATATGATCATTTATAATCAACATTGCCATAAGATATTTGATCAACAGTAATAAACATCGATTATAAGATATTTGATGAACAGTGAAACAGTTGAATTTGTATTTGAGTTGAAATGAGTTAACAACTGTTATTATAGAAAGGAATGATATCATTAAAACGATACTTACATTATTGTAGCTTATTTTCCACTTCACTCATCTTAACGTAAAGGCAAACAGTTGATGAAAGAAAGGCGTATAAAGAAATTCAACTTAAATACACGTATTTAATTTAATTCATTTCTTAAAAAGTTAAGCCAGCGTTTCCAGATTTTAATTTAATTAAAAAGATATAAATAGAATAAGTAAAAACTTAAATTGACAGAGCAGGAGGAATTATGGTTTAGTTTTGATTACTTACTAGCATTGTATATCGGTAGGCAAAGTAGCTCTCACTTCGCTTTTAAAAACGTCAATATCCATTTCCAAAATGTCGCTTCTATTTATGAGAGATGAAAATGCTACTCGCATTTGTATGAAAGTTACGAACCAGAAGCTTCCAACCTCCAAAGCACTAACAGGTGGGTTTTTTAGTTTATACTATGTGACGACATACCATGTCGTTAGACTGAATAAGCCGAGCGTTCACATAAAAGAAAATATATCTTTGATGTAATGATCGCAATAAGAAAACTCTATCTCCTTTCGCTAAAAATCATAACTATAACATAATTACCTAATTATTGTTTTCTTTTTTCTTGTGTTACAAGTTATTGCAAATGTTGTCCTTTGCATGTGCCTTCGTTGAGTACTCGTTACATATGCTACATTTTTTCTTATGTAATAAAGCGTCACTTTCCATTAATTAGTTCATTGTATTCACTAATAGGACGAATTTTTGAAAAATAAATATTCTGCACTATCACAAATATTCTCAAACAGTGCAAGAAAAGCATAAAATAAGCGGTGTTTTGCTTTTATTTGATTTCCCTACTTGTAGAAGACATCATGAGCTGCTGAGGATTAACTAAGGATTAATTTTTTCACCTCAGGACCTATTGAGGAGTAATTTGTTGACAGCAACAAAGTTTTAATAGTCGAATCTCTTTATTTAAACAATATAGTTCGTTTTCAATTAGGTATAGGAGGAAAATTGAAAGAAGTGTGCCTGAATTTTGAGAAATCAAATCAACTCGAACTTCGCTTTGACAGTTTTGTGTAAATGCTTTGAAGATCTAAAGTTTCAAAATACAGACATCAAATTAAATCCCATCAGCGAAGCTGCTTTTATCTTGAAATTATTCCATACATATACAGAAGGAACAGAAATTGTAATAGCTGTTTTCGTACTTAGTGAATTAAAAAAATGGTAGAATTCATCAAAATATTCAAATAGACTTTCTACGAATAGGATGATTAACAATTGAAATAATTGTATGCAAGAAAGAGAAAATGCATTGTAGATAATGATCCTCAGGGAAATTGTGTGATTTTTATAAATATAGAGTAGACTGGGGAAATCTGAAGTTAGAAATAGCTGGCTTTTTTTAATGAAGGGGTATAATATAGAAAGCCTCCAGGCGATGCCCCCTGGTTAACATAGAAAGCCTCCGTGCAGTGCCGCCTGGTTAACATTAAATCTTCTAAGGCTTTGCTATCTTCAAAGAAGTCCATGACTTTTTACCCGCATACTTGTATTGACTAGAACTTTGTGACTTTAACTTACGTCCTCTGTGCAGAAAAGATCAAATTTTAGAAGTCATTGACTGTTTTTGATGCTGAAAAACTTAGGATAAAATGACGCACTTTTTTAAAAGTAAGAAAAACTTAGAGAACTCAACGCACTAATTTGATCAAGCTGATTACTCACAATTTATCGTTTTATTATTATTTTTAAATTTTTTATTACATCTGCTCTATTTCAATTTTAGGAAAGCAAACTGGAATTTCCTTTTATATTAGTCAATAAAAAAAGACGCATTATTCCTCTAAAATTATTTATCATTAAAAAAGGCAAAAGTACTGAAAGCTATATCATAAATTCACTTAAACATTTATTTATAATTCGAAATTATTTAAATATGAATCAAAACTTGTGAAAAAGTTTTAAGCAAAAGGAACGTGAGTTCAATGGCAGATTACAGAAGGGTTCTTGAATCGTCATTTCTTAGTAAATTTCTAAAAGAATATTGGCTGAAGAACTGAAATGCATTAACAAAGAAATAATGTTGTTTTTAGCTAGTTGTTTATCCTGATATCCCTATATTTTATTTAAAACTTTCGGCAAGCTGAACTGCAGCAAATAAAGTTAAAACTATTTACCAGCTCTCTTTATTAAAAAAAAAATACATTTAACAGTTGAAAAATGGATTGAATAGCATGTACTCACTTGAATCTATATTTAACATTATCTAAAATTTAATCAGTGCAGCAATGCTTGTGAATGAATAAATTTAATTTAAATAAACATTAAATTCATTTTTTTTAAAAAAATCGCTTTCATTTGCAATTCAAGTTATTTTTCAATTCCCACTATTAGCCGACACTATCCCTATACATATCCATATATCACGTGCAAATTTTCCAGTGTTAATAAAATACTTTTTATATCTCCTCTCAATTTCAAATTTTTTAAAACATGTGGTGGAGAACACTTGATATAAATACAACTTTTATCAAATTTTAATTCATTAATAATAAAGTTTAAGAAGTTTAGAATATTAATGTGTGAATAGTTCTCTTTCGAATAAATAGACGGCGCCACGAAAGCTTTGCACAATTTTTTTCCTGCTATTAGTATTCACACTTTTGCTACAAACACACACACACACACACACACACACACACACACAG
>JAOUZG010032728.1:0-14309 GCA_026289955.1 Argiope argentata | reverse complement strand
AAAATTAATTTCAATGGAATCGCGCGTCAGAGACAAAAGACCGTTCTAAAGGGATTTACAACAGAAGATCGTCGTATTTGAATAATTTGGCGATGTAGGTATATTGGCCACGTAATGAGGTCGCTAATAGTTTTTACTACATGCTAAAATGTGTAGTAGACGCTAAGAAATAAAGATTTGTTCTTACAAAAATATTGAAGGAAATTCCACAGTTTCCTAGAACGAGCACGCCGTTTCTGAGTTTATTCCACCCACTTTAATGGGAAATTATTTAAGAAGGGGAATCAGATCAGTTCGGACAAAGAGCTTCGTTGGTTGACTTAGCTTGAGAGAGCGTATTTTCTCTCGATGACGTGTGTTCTAGAGCTTTGATGTTGCCCGAAATTAGCGGATTAAACAGAGTTAATTCGCCGTGAAACTGTAGCTTTTGTTGCATATATTTAATAGACGTTTTCCTAGACATTAAAATCTGCATCTTCGCATCGTTCTTGTGAGAAAATTTTCGTAACAATATGCTTTGCAGCAGTTCAACATATGGTACTGGGATTATTTCTCTTTTGACTTATTCTTTTACTTGTTTTTTTACGAACAATATTAAATACATTGCAAATGATGGGTACATCTCAACTGCTGTCAAACGACAATGATGACATTTGAGTAAGCAAGGCTTCGTCGAAATTTCATGTAACACAAATACGAAGGTTTTTTGAACTTTTGCAGGTGTTATGTGGTACATCTGAGAATGAGTGATTGTTTTTTTAAAAAAAAAAACTCAACAGTTATTAGAGATTTCAGAAAAAAGACCAGTATCTTTTATTTCTCCCGAATCGGGAAATAGATAAATTTTACTTATTAAAAAAGGAAAATCTATAAAGAAAAATGACATTATTTGAATCTCCTTTTTCTTTACATTGTTTGATATCTTTATTTTCTTATCAAAAGTATTACAATAATAGTTTAAGACGGACGGAAAAAAATAAACATAGTGAAGCAAAATCTAAAAATTAAATAGGAAATCACAACACCGAACTCTTTACTTGAGATGACCACACAGTCAATTTTTATTTCAAATGATCAACCAATCAAATTAATTGAAAAAAAACTTCTTACAATATTTTTAGGAATAGTTCAACTCTTTACTCTAAAAGCTCCGATTTTGCAGAAGATTTTTAAAATGCATTTTATTTTCAATAATTCAGGAAATTAGGAAAAGATAAAGAAAAATCAAACATACAAACCGTGGTAAATGTAGGATTTTAAATGTTTTTTATTTACTCTTACATTGGATCTTAATACGCCTTTAGAAATATTTTAGAGAAAATAGTGTATTATGTCAAACAGCACAAGAAATTTTCTTAATAGCGCTCGATTCTTAATTATCACATATTTTTTTGTATTAAAATTACATACATTAATTAATTGTATTAAAATTACATACATTAAGATTAAACCAAAAGTTGCAGAATTTTCTAGTAAAGGTGCCTCCTATTTTAATAATAACAATTGGCCTATTTTACCTTTAAATTAAACTAATAGACGTGATTCAGCTTTGAAATAGTATGATTGTGGGATTGTGATTGAGTTTCGATAAATAGCAACTACATATGTGGATTTGTAACACTTAAAATCTGCTTTTGTGGATGGAGCATCATCATATTAGTGCAGTGTATCATAACATTAGTACAGAGCATCATTATATATATATATATATATATATATATATATATATACCTTCAGTGCATCATCTTATACGTGCAATGTATTATCATACAAGTGCAGTGCAGCATCATATTAGTGGACTGCATCATCATACAAATGCAGTGCATCATCATACAAATGCAGTGCATCATCATACTAATGTGATATTAGTGCATCATCATACTGATATGGTATTATTGCATCATCATACTAATGTGGTTTTATTGCATCATCATACTAATGTGACATTACTATTACAATGATATTAGTGCAGTGCATCATTTTATAAGTGCAGTGCATCATCATAGAAGTGCAGTGCATCATCATATAAATACTTGTTCATGGCCTCTGGTTATGATTTGAGAACAAAGAGGTCTCCCAAAATATATTGTTTAGAGGTCTAAAAACAAAGAGAGTTATGCAAAAAAACTTTATTTTAAGAGTTTACTCGAAAGAATGAAACTGTAGATGAATTTGCCATTGGGAAAGTTGAGTGAATTCTGAACTCTTGTCTTAAATTTATTTTATATATTCAGGTTGAAATTGTTATGAAACTATATTGGAATTGGATTATTTGGCACCAATTCTTTTTGTGAAAATATTAAAACAAGTAGATTTTTTCCATAATAAATCTTATCTAATAAAAGTGAACGCTACACCTAAATCGAATCTTTCTCTACTGAGGCCTCTGTGACGATCTCATATTTTTGAGAACGGGAAAATAGCTTTCTTCAAAGCGATTTTCTACATACAAAAGAACAATGATTGTGTCCTCAAGGTCACTCATAAATTTTTCTGAGAAAGCTGTGAAATTTTTTGTCTGCGCTATATTTTTTTTTCTTAATTCCTTTGTCACCTGGATATTAACTCCTATCAAATGGCCCCGTTTTTTCGATGGCTCATTTTTTTTCTTTGAATGGATGGTAATGGATGGTATGGCTTTTAAGTATAGCGCTTTTATTTCTAAAAAGATAATTTTAGAAATAAATTGTTTTATTTACTACATTTGTTAATAATAAAGTATAGAAGTAAAAGCCAAAAATATATTCATAAAACGAAGGAAAATTTTTAAGTCAAACTATAACATTCATTGAAAAATGGTATTTAGTTAAAACCCGTAGTTTCAGTCCAATAAAATCAAACTCAAAAGTTTACTGCAGCATATGGTTGAGTTGCTTTTTTGTATCAGACTCAATTTATTTTCCTTAAATGATAGATAAATATTTTAAACGAAAACGAATAACGCTTTTACATTTTTTTTTCCATTTCTAAAACGTTTAAAGAGCAGAACACTGCAATAATATTATCACAGCAGAAAATTTTAAAATTTAATTAACTTTCATTATACATGACTTGTGATACCTTTACAAATTAAGCATTTTTATTGAATGAATTTTCAATCAACAGATATTTAACTCATTTACTTATGATATGTGACTGTAGCACCATGTAAAGGTCTCTACCATTTACAAAAATAATTTTTATCTGAAATTTGAAAAAAAAAAAAAACATTTGATAAGCATCTACTTGTTTGACAATTTAATTTATTCAGCACATTTTTTTCAAAACAATTTTTGATCCTTTAAATGCAAAACTAGTTGAAATATGCATCACATAACATCCCGCGCCTACGATGCCTATAACTGTAAGCGGTATAATCCTAGTATACGGTGCCCTTTGATTTGGCGACTTTTTACCAAGAAGCCGTGACGTCATTTCTGCCACGGACGCTCGTTGGCTGGTTGCCTAAGCTATGGCTCCTGTTAAGTCATTTTTACCTTGGCGATATTTCTCAAAATGGCGCTAATGGGGTACCGTATACTAGGATTTGACCCACTAAGTCATCTAATCAGTTGGGTGAGCACAAGATGGGAGAGAGAGAGAGAAAAAAAAGACGATACAGCATTCAAGGATCTCCAGAGAGAATGCCAACGGTGTCAAATCTCACACGAATCTATTCATTTTTTGCAGAAGTTATAAGTGGATAGAGGGGGCTTCTTTCCCATTGATTATTAATATGAATAAACATTTAAAGTTTTTTTTTACGAGGAATGATTTTTTAAAAAAACATTTTCATTTCACAGGTGTCATTCACTTGCAATCCTGGACTTCCGTGCGATCTCATTTTGACAGCTTTGGCCACAAGTGGAATAGGAATGTGTAAAGGATCTTCCCTAGTGTTGGTATCTCATTAACATTTTGGAATTTTACTTTGATAAACTTTATGTATATACACATTTTTATACTATGAAATTAAAACCCTTTCAATTATAAGTAAAGTAACTTCAGTTAAATTTCAGCTTATGTTCATAAGATAGTTAACAAAATATTCATTTCTTCATACTCATTATATTGATTCATTTTTATGAATAACGAAATGGCATCAAATATGAATTCTTTTGTAACAGTTCATATTTTGGTTTTTGGAAAACCCTCTATAAATAATATTGTAAAGTACTTCTCATATGTCGTCGTCTTTTAAAAAGAAATTACCCATTAAAGAATTTAGTTTTTATTGAAAGCGAAATTAAATTGATATAAAATTTAATTAATTTCAAAATGTAATACAAATTACTGTATCATCAGTACCAATATAGGAAAGGTTTGAGCATTTTAAAAAAATGAAATCTACAAGCTCAAATTTCAAGTTATCGTGTGAGAACATTATTATTTTTTAAAATCAATATTTGTTTCAATTAATTCAATTCATTAACCAGTTTATGCCGATTTGAAACAATCTCGAGACTTATCTATTGGGGCATCTCTCTCTGTATATGTAAATATTTACGTACATATTTGTTTTAAACTTACATTTTCAATTTTTCTAGTTGGTAAACTAAGTTTTGGAGCTCGGCCAATTTTAAAATAGAGAAGAAAAAAAAACACCATCGGCTTTTTAAATATCGACGCATGTGTAATCCAATAGTCTTATAATTGTTTAAAACCGGTTTAAACTGGCTAATGACTTAAATAAATTAAGGCAATTCGTAAGAATTCAGAGAATGAATAATTTGAAAATCAAGTTGTAACTTTAGTTTGCGATAAATATCCAAATGTGACAACCTTCTGCAATATTTTCTAATAACCCTAAAAGCAAAGAATGAAAAGAATAGCGGCAAATTCTGGAGAGAAAAATAAATTGCTGGAAATTCAATTACAATAATTGTTTAAATGTAATCTCGTAAATCTTGTGAAATAAATGTGTTGAAAAAGAGGCAAATATTAAAATTGGGGATGTAATAGTAGAGCAGTCTGATATAAAATTGCATTGAAGTAAAGTTTAATCTTTAATATGCGAAAATGATAAAAATAAAATCTTTAAGAACATATTTTTTATTAGTATTGTAAAAGCAGAAAATAATTTTTCTATCAAAAAAAGAATGCCAAAATAAAATAATATAATTATCAGCACAACTAAAAAAATATTACTGTATTAATATATTAACTGTTTTGATTATGGTTTTGGAATTATGTTACAGTAAAAAATGAACAAAATTTAGTTGTAAAATGCTGATTCTAAATAATCTAAAGAATTTCTGTACGAAGAAAATTCGGAAAAGAATTATTGGTATTAACGGAACTTCGGATTAGTTGTAAAAAATCGCAAGCCAATTCTTCCTTATTTACAATAGTAGCAAAAATTATGCTCTGTGTACCAAAGAATTCGCGTTACTATTTGAAGATCAGCATCTGTGCATGCATTGCGCCTTATCGCAATCTTGGAAACGGGAGAGAATTATGTGCACTTCCTTTTTACAGTGTGTTGCCTTGCACCGTATGGCTCCAGGAAGAAGACGACTCAACTCAGAGTTCACGTGACCAAGAACAGAAGTTGCAATTCATTTGCGATGATGAGAAAAAGAGGTACTATTTCTCAATATTTTCCCCGTGCTTTCTGCACAAATCAAAACATTCCGATTTCCCAATATTTTTCTGTGGTGGATGCGTATTAAAAATATATGTTACGGTGTTTGTATGTAATCGTAAGTTCTGGAAAAATAATAAACCGTTCTTTTCTTTACTCAAAAAATAAGAACAACTAATAAATTCTTTTTGTTTGACAGTCGTTAGCTGGTTCTTTGTATCGTGAATTTTCTGAAATTGATAGTTAAGTTTGATCAAAAAATTATTTGAATATTATACATCTTTAAAAAAAACATTTCATTTTAACATACTTTTTTTCCGAGATTGACTATTTCAGTATTTTTAATGGCTTATTATAGGACTAGTTAGAACATTAATCCATAGTTTCAAAATTATAAATTAAATAATAAATAATTTTTCTGATAAATAAACAAATATATTTTCTTTCTGTGTTATGCGGTTACTTTACTTAATATTTCACTAAATTTTCACTGAGAGATATTATGAAAAACTAAAATAGAAATAAAATATATTGAGAAAAATAAAGGTATTGTGATATATTCAACAATTAAATTCTGAAATGTAATAAAAATTATGTTAAAATGTTTTTTCTTCATGATTTAGAAGATAATCCTAGAAATAAACCGAAATTGCATTAAAAAATTAATAAATTGAAAAATATCTGGAATTGATTTTATATTATTATGATGTGTACTTAAAAGAATTTTTTTTTCATTTCTGCGTTTTTTGCATAATAAGCACCATTTATGATTTATGCTAAGAGCTTCATCTTTAGAAACGTACATTTGGAGATAAAGATGCCTTTTGACCATTATCATTTACTGCATTAAAAATTGTTAAAATACAACAAACAATTATATTTTCGATCAAAATACAGAAATGTAAGAGGTCTATTATAAACAAAACCATTAACAGAGGAGACAAAATAATTTTAATGTTAAACAAAATAATGTAATATTAAATATTTTTTTAACAATAAACAAAACAATTTAGAGAAAGTAAAATAATTGGGGTTAACAGCTGGATTGCAAAAGTTAAATATTTAAAATAAGTGTACATGTGATTGAAAATAATTATCTTTATTTTATTTATATAGTAAATTGTAAGGTATAAATAAAAGCAAATAGATATCATTTATTTAGATTGTTGAAATTTATTAAATTAATAAACGATACATATGGTAGTTTGTTTTCCTTATAAAGGTTTGTAATTTAAAAAATTATCATCCGTTGAAATCATTAACCGTTTCTTTCATCTGGAACTGATTCATAAAGAGTTTATCAAAACAATAAATTTACGTAATCCCATATTATTAAGAAAATAAAATAAAACTATGTTATGATTTCATTTCTAATATTTCGGTTAATTTAAACATCAGATTGAGAAAACTTTTAGGTTCTGAAAACAGGATAAGCGCTAATTCATAAGACAAAACGCAAATATAGAAATGACAGCATAAGTAGTTAAATTGCTCTGCCAACAATGTTATGCATGATAAAAGTTTATGTCTGTTCTTGAGCAATGTTAGTGCATCTGAAAAAATATGCGTCCCTGTAATAAACGAAATGTTTCTCCGGATTTCTGCGTATTATAAACAGTTTGTCAGAAAAGATTTTTGCTCTCTTTTGATTCGAATAAGAAAGTTGCATTTGTTTATTAAAAATAATTTTCTGTATTTCTCGAAGAATTAAATCAATATACTGAATTTATACAAAAATTTTGCATTTCCGCAGAAGTTCATACATACATTGTATTCAAGGAATGTATTTTATTACAGATATTTTCACTGCTACACCCTATGCTACACTATTGAAAACTACGAATTTTAATCATAATTTTCCTTGAACAAACAAACAAAAAATGAATAGTTCTAAAAGATATAATGTACATAAAACATTTATACGTTAATATTTTCCCTTTATTAATTAATAAAATTTAATATAAGGTCAGAAAACAGCCACAGAAATCTTTTTGTCTTAATAAACATTCACCAGCAACAGGGGCTCATAAATACATGTATGAGATATTTCTGCTGACGCAACCACATTCTCTCCTCACCGATGAACATAGTATTGTTGTGGGATCGAGTTTCTTCCTCTCCCATGATAGAATTTTCCTTCTATGGGAGGGGCTAAAACCCTATACAAAACACGGCCGTTTCTGCCATGGGCCTTAGAAATTTCCGTTTTCTGCCATGACAACGGTGGCCATTCAACACCTTTGGATCTTTTAACTAGTTAAAGATAATTTTGATCTTGTAGTACTTTCATTTGCATCTCAACTATGAAATGAGAAAGAAGGTACAACTTCCTGCATAACGCAGGAGTAGTTTGTTAGTACTCATTGGTATTATCAAAGTGACAGTATTATTTTGTTGACTACGTCCCGATGATAATTCATTCCTCCTACAGTAGGATAGGTACACAAACCAGCAGTTTTCTAATAGTATTTAGTTCCCATTTTAACATTTCTGTATCTGCTGTTTTGTAATTGTTTTTAATACCCATTTTTAACATTTCTGAACCGGCAGTTTTGTAATAGTTTTTAACACCCATTTTAACATTTCTCGGGATGGTGTTATGTTATGTCGGCAGTTTTGTAATTATTCTTAATACCCATATTAACATTTCTATGCCTGCATTTTTGTAATTGTTCTCTATATCTATTTCAACATTTCTATACCGGCAGTTTTGTAATTGTTTTTAATACCTCTTTTAGAAGATATACTGGATGAGATGAATATTATTTCCTTTGCTTATGTTTTAATATTTCCAAGTAGAATTTAAAAAGAATTCAATCAAAATTGGTTTGAAAAGAAAATTATATTATCTTAAAATAATTATAATTTCATAAAAGCTACATTACATAATAAAAATATTACAAATTACATTATAAATTACATAATAAAAGGAATCAAAAATTACACAACAGAAAATCTAAAAGCCATTAAATTAAATTCTTATAGTATTAGTAATCTAAGAAAACTTCCATAGATTAAATATTACATGTAATATTCCTTTTATCAACTGTAATTAAATTGAAAATATAAAGTTGAATTATAATGGATTTTGAAAAAATCGTCAAATGCTATTTAAAATAAATGTTTAAAAAATACAGTTCTTAAATATTGTGTCTAGTAATTTGGAGACAAAATTAATAAAAGATTGAAAATATAAGTAATATTTTTATTAATAGAAATGATAGCACTAGAGATAAAACAATTTTTATATGAATGAAAACGTAGTTTTTAAGCAATAAAATAATCACGAAATATTCCCTAAAATCTCCTTTTTTGAGTTACAGATTATGAAAAATATATATTCTATAGTTTGGAATTGTACAACGTAAAATCTATTTTTGAATATCGCTTTTATTTTCATAAAATATATTTCAGCTCTGATCTCGTCCAGTTATTTCATGAGACAATACGATCTCTGGTTGTGCTTTAAAAGCGTTTTGTGAATGAACAAACCACAGGAGGTATTAAAATCGAAGAGATTACATTTCACTTTCCAGTTTTATCGTTTTTCATTCTAACGGCGATAAATTTTTTATGAAGAGTCTTCACTCACCTCATTGAAATGTCACATTCTTTTCTGATGAAGAGTTTATTCACTTCGGAATTTTTTTTATTACTCAGAAGAATGTATCAAACGATATTCTTCCGCTATAAATGGCTTGTATGAGATATAATCGATTCGTAATGCTGTGGAAAAGTCAAATATTGTTGACGTCAGGTCATTGCTGTATTGAATGGCCCAACTCAGGTTGAAATTTAATTTCTAAAGTAGAAGTTACTAGAACAATGTAGCAAGTGTTCGCATATCGCAATATGATTGTGTGAAAAAACTTGTTGTACAAAGAACATAAGTGCATTCAACATGCGGTTGTTTTGATTCACAGAATATCTCTAATTATGTTCGAATTTAATTCCTTAACTGTTAAAAATAGGAATATACTTTCATTTGAAATATGTTTTGAATGTTGTAAGCAATTATATTTGTGTTGTTTGAGTCAATCGTACTCTTGAGAAAATTACAAAATTTAAGTTTTTATACAACTGCTTCATATTCGGTTATGATTAGTAAAATAATTTTAACACAATAGCATTTTAACCCTTTGACAGCGAAAATTTTAAATCGCTTTTAGATGCAATATTTGACAATAAGTTTAAATATTTTTTAAGATGAAGAAGTGAACTGTTGTTATACGCAGGCCAATAATAACATGATATATTTAAAATAAACAAAAGTGAAGCACGCTACTCATAGACACTAGTAACGGAAATTCGAGGTTTGGAGCAAAAAGTAGATTGACTTCCAATCTGCGAAAATTGCAGGATTAAGTATTTAAAAGTTAAGAAAAAACGCACAACTACAGGGTGTCCAAAAAGTTCCCGTACTGATGATCTGTGAATTTATTTTACAAAAACAATAGGTTTAAAAAGAATTATTTTTATGCCAATGACAAAAAGCACTTTTAACATAACTAAGGAAAAAATACTGAACTTAGATTTATAATAAATGTTCAAAATGTCCACCCCTTTCTTGGAGACAAAGCTGAACTCGTTTGCGCATGTTTTTCGAAACGCGTTTTAACATGCTAAGAGTGATTTCTTGTATCCTTTGGGTAATTGCGATTTTCAAATCATCTATTGTTTGAGGATCACCTTCATAAATTTTGTCCTTTAAATATCCCCACAGAAAAAAGTCCGGGATGGTCAGATCGGGGGATCGAGGTGGCCAAAGATTTTTTGAGATAAGTCGATCGCCGAAAAAAGCTTCAAGCATGTCCATGGTTTCATTACTCGTATGGCAAAATTTAATATACTTGAAAAAAAATCATGGAAAATGATTTTTTTTAATTTGGAGTACGGGAACTTTTTGGACACCCGGTATTTTACAATTTAATTTTACCGTGTTATGGATAGTCAAATTTCTTTATCTTACGTCAATTATCAAAGACAGCATCATTTTAAAATATATCAATCAGTGGACATTTTTTCTACGAACTGTTTGCTGATCCATCTAATATAATGATACGCAATTCTTTATAATTCAGCCAGTATTGGCAGAAGCTAAATGGAATTTTATTACGCGTATGTTAGAATTGTTTTGCCAAAAAGTAATTAATAATATCAGAAAGTTGTATAAAAATTAAGATAGCATTATTTTTAACATTACATTTATTGACTGATAATATAGAAAAATAAGGCTATTTAAAGCATTTTTCTATGCGGAATTATATTCTTATTTCTAAAATTTAAATATTAACTATTGCATAACGATTAAAGAGCCCCTTAATTAATCTACATTTCAGTTAGCTTTTTTTAAAAAATATTTCTGAGGGTATTATTGCGTGATTATATTCTTTTCTCCCCATTTAGATTATTTTAATATAAAAACATGAGATCTTTTTAGTTATAAAAAAGTTTATTTTTGATCATTTTTTTCTTTACTTTTATAATTTAAAATTATCTCAAGTTACAATTTTATATCAATGGTTTTCCGTCAAATAATTATGCATATAATTTTAAATAATTTATGTTTAAAATATAAAAATTCTCTATAATTCATATGAATATTTTAATAGTTCATGCATGACCAATCAAAATTAAATATTAGATTATTAGCTTTTATAACCAGCTAATGCTTTAACATATTAAAAAAATTATGAGGTTTTAAAATAATATTTTTATACTACTATTTTTCCTACAAATTCCGTCATGTTAAAGTTGTTGCATACAGAGTATGACAGCTGTTGCAATTAAGCCAAATCATGGAAATACACCTGATGAACAAAATTTGAAACATTATTTTAATATGCTTCAGATTAGTGAGTGAATATCTTTTAATTTTTACACAATATTTTTCTTTCAGTGAAAGCGATTCCTCGACACTATCCAAAACAAAAACAGAAGTGAAGAAGGCCTTTAAAAATTTTAAAGATATGCAAAAGAAATTTCTAAAAACAGTCACTGCTAGACTCACAGTCGCTCAGGTATTTTTATCTCTCTTGCCATTCACTTGTTGAACTAGATTGTTATAAGTAAACACTAAGATTGATAAGGGGTAATTCTATGAGAAAGTAATTTATTTTACTTCATTTTTCAAACCATCCTGTAGAATACAGATTAAATATTAGGGTGTCCTGTAATTTTCTTTCCTATTTCTAATATGAAATGAATATACAATATTTGCTGTTTATTATTTATATTGTTATATAAAAACACTTTTGCTCTATTATCTTCTCCCATCTCTCAGACAGTTTCATTATGCCTTATTTCCGAAATGTTTGTATTTTGGACAAGAAATAATGCTAGAAAAGTGCCCTTTTATTTCGTTGATGGACTTAAAGCGCTTACCGCGAATATAATTTTTTAAGGATAGAAAGAAGCAATAAACAAATGGAGCGAGACCTGGAGAGCATTCAGGTTGCGGTAAAACAATCCAATCAAACTGCAAGAGCTTCTCTCTTACGACTTAAGCAATATGTAGTATCGCGTTGTCATGAAGAAAAACAACACTTCCTCGTTAATTACATTAATTCCAACTTTAATTCTGTCTGATTAATTTTATTATGACAGTTTTTAATTGATCAAGTTGGCGATAATTCTTCGTAGAATTCAATGTTTCATGTTGAGAAAGTTGCTCGTAGAAAAATATGCTTTTCCAATCCTACCAAATGGACAAAAGAACTTTTTTGGGGTGTAGTTGGGGTGTAGACTTTTTTGGGGTGCTTTCCGACAGTTGAAGGTCTATTGTATTTACACATATGTCATAGACTGTTAATAGATAAACCTGCATGTTTCCGCAAGCAGAGCCAGATAAAGCCTTTCATAGAGCGATGAGACTGAAACATTTAGGGGACCCTAATATATTGCATCAAGAATTCTTGCTTTGATTGAGACAAGGTTAGTGCCCTGTTTCTTTTGGTTTGAAAGTAAAGTTATTGTCAATTTTCCTCGATTGTAGTATGCATGCATGATTTCTTTAAATTAAAACTTATTTCGCTGCATTATTCGTATATTAAACCAATTCTTACGACTTAAATGTAAAATTATGTTTTTCTTCATAAATAAACTTATAATTTAACATTTTGTTAATTTTAATATTGACAGATAAATTATATATCAAACATTAACAAAGAGCTTTCTCGTCTCCTTCATAATTCCGTCTCTTTTGAAATTGTTGCTGTTCTAAAATTTTTCAAATTCAAGGGAAAACCTCTGTGTCGATCTGTAATGATAAAATCATGCCTTCTCATATCTCGGTGTTGCCGCTCGAACTTTATTGTTACTTGGCAATGAATAAGTGTTTACACTGTTACGCAAACGTTAGATTGTTTGATTGGTTGTCTGCATTTGTTATGTATTATTCTGCTTACTATACATTCGGTGCTATTGTAATGCATATAACTAGACCTGTCTGTCAACTATATTAGGTGTTCAGATACATTGTTGTCAATTTCAAAGGATTTTCAGACAACATAATAATAAATAAAAAATAGGAAAAATAATACATCCAAACCACGTACTACAGCTTATTTCTTACCTTCAACATTCCGAACTTATCGCAGATATGATTAAGGGTTTATTTAACTATTATATTTAAAAAATACTTAGTAATTTTTTTGTTGAAATAAATTTGGATCTTTGCATATTATTTGAAGAATACATATTTAATTTTAAAATACTGCCGAAATCAAATAAAGTTATCAATTTTTGTCTTTTTTTTTGTTTTTACGATAGTATGAGGAAAATATGTTTTGTTATTTTGCTCATTAAATATAGCTATTTAAACTAATAAAAATGGGCTCAGATCCAAACTAAACATGGAAAGCTCATTTTTTCTTGAATTTGCTGGTAATAAAATTCTTTGATGTAGCAAATGCCAGACTTAGTATATATTGATTGATAAAGTATTTTATTGAGTAATTTATGTATTTTTCATGTTCTTATCGTTAGATTTCTTATCCATATAATCAAGAGATAATTAAATAAAGACAAACATAAAGCTAGATATATAAATTTTGCAGGTAGTTGATGGCGTCAGAGCCGGAGCTGAACCTACATTCGACTTCATCATGTTTGTTCTCATTGCAAGGTGAGTAGTTGTTAAATTGAAACGTCTAAATGAAAGAGTGACGAGAAGTGACATCTTTTCGTTAATGCTTAAATGCATGAGTTGCACACCCAAATTTTGGGTTGCGAAAAATCCTTGAATTATGTGTTACTACAAGACCACGGTCCCCCAACCTACCCGAGTTGGGTGTAAGGTACCAAAGGGGAACCGGGGAGGATAATCACCTCAGCAACGAGGAAGCCCGTAGGATCAGTCCAACAATTGAATTATGGGCTGTGTCTTATTGAATTTTATAAGCCCATTGACAGTTACAAGTAAACGTTTTAAGCCAAACGAGCGTCTTTGGTTTTTTTCAATAGTTCCAACAAGGGCCAAGCGTATGACCTAGCTATTTCATGCGTCACATTCGGTGGCACAATCTCTATTTACAGAGGGGTGGAGAACACATTCACCCTCTTCATAGATAGAGCACAGAAGATGAAAAACCATGGTCGATCCTGGACTCGAACCCAGGACTCTCAGATCGCTGGGATGACGTACTATCTCTATGCCAGGAAGCTGGCCTTTAATTTTATATGTAATTTCACCGCTTTCTAAAATGTAATAAAGGTTTAAGTTCTTTCTGAAATTCCGCATTCAGAA
>JAOUZG010032726.1:1933238-1944061 GCA_026289955.1 Argiope argentata | reverse complement strand
TTTTATAATAATTTTTTTTGAATATAATATGTACTTTTAGAAAAAGTGTTAAAAATAAAAAAGCGAGAAGCATTTAAGATAATTAAATAATTTTAAGACTCGAATTGAAGACCTCCAAGAAACGAGAATCCCCCTTGCCGCTTTATCCACCACGCAACTTGCCACCGAAGCGATGGAGGAATTTTCGATTCTTAACAGTAAAAAAAATTGATTTAATGTCAGGAAATCCTGTTTTAAAACTACAATACTTTGAAATGAAAGGATTTCTGCGCATCTCTCTGAACTCAACACTTAAATTTAAAATCAAATCTATAAATATTTTAAAGAAATATTTTCTCTCTTATTTATATTTTTTGGAATAATTCGTAGTAAAAATTGAATTGTTATCTAGAAAAATATTTTTAAAAAATTCTAAAGAAAAATTGTGTGTTTTTGAGACTCGATCTGAAGACTTGCAAAAATCAATTTTTCGCAAACCGATCAATCCACATTTTATTTGTATGGCCGAATTATATCTGATTCTTAATGCGACCATAAAATGTAAGCTCCTAAATTAGTGAAAACCTGGTCTAAAGCCCCAATGTAAGAATTTTACGACCATCTGCACATGTGCTTCAACTCGACATATAAAATTACAAATAAATTTATAAATATTTTCTTTTTTAATTATATTTTTTTGAAATAATTCTGTGTAAAAATTGAATAGGTATCTAGAATTTTATTGTAAAAAATTATAAAGAAAATTTGAGTGTTTTTGAGATTCGAACTAACGAATAGCAAAAACTCAATATTTCTAGGTGTAGCACTACCGACCAAGCTATATTTTATTCGGATATCTGAGGGATCTTTAATTCAAAATGAGACTATAAAATTTAAGTTCCTAATTTAGCGATATCCTGGTCTAAAACCTCAATGCTAAGAATATTGCGGTCTTGTATGCATGTGCCTGAACTCGTCACTTGAAATTAAAAATTAATCCAACAATATTTTAAAGAAATAATTTCTTTTTAATTATATTTTTTGAAATAAATCGGAATAAAAATTGGATTGGTAACAAGAATAATATTAAAAAAATTTATATAGAAAAATTGAGTGTTTTTGAGACTTGAATTTCCGACCAGCAAAAATCAATATTTTGCAGTGTCGCTCTGCCGACCAATCCACATTTTATTCGGGTGGCTGAGGGATCTTTAATTTTTAACACGATCATAAAATACGATTTTCTAATATTGTGGAAACCTCTTCTAAAACCTCAATTGCATGAATATTGCTGTCTTCGGTTCATGTGACTGAACTTGACACTTAAAATTACAAATAAATCTATAAAAATGTTAACGAAATTTTTTTAAATTATATATTTTAAAAATAATTCAGAGTAAAAATTGGATTGGTATCTAGAATAATATTAAATAAAATTATAAAAAAATTTAATCGTTTTTCTGACTCGAATTGACGACCAGCAAAAATCAATAATTCGCGATGTCGTTCTACAGACCATGCCAGATTTTACTCACGTGGCTCTTATTACGCTCTTATTACGACAATAAAATTTAAGTTCCTCATTTAGTGAACTCTTTTTCTAAAACTCTAATGCTAAAAATACTAATTTCTTTTGTGCATGTGCCTGAACTTGATACTTAAAACCGAAAATAAATCTATAAATATTTTAACGAAATATTTTTCTTTTTTAATCATATTTCTTGAAATAATTCAGTAAACAATGAATTGGTATCTAGAAAAACAATTAAAAAATTATGAAGAAAAATTGAATGTTTTTCAAATTTTAACTGACAACGACAAAAATCTATTCGCGGCGTCCCTCTACCGACCAAGACTCATTTTACTCGCTTGGCTGAGTTACCTTTGACTTTTATTACAACAATAAAATTTAGGTTCCTATTTTGGTGAAATCCTCCTTTAAAACCCCAATTTTAAGAATATTGCGGCCTTCTTCGCATCCTAGAATTTGGTCTAGAAGCACACTACTATAAACATAAATGATGACTATGCATACACAACACTTTGGGAATTAATTTTTGTATTAAATTTAGATATTTTGTAATAAAATTTTATTTTTAATACAGTAGATTTGAAAAATTCTTGGAAAATAAATGGGTAAAATATTTCTCGTTTCCTATCTGAAATACAGGTAAAAGTAGGTGGAAAAACATTTTCTATTCACTGTATTCCACATTTCATCAACATTAAAGTGGTTTAACATTCTCAGTATGTTCAATCCTTTCCCTTTTGAAAAGTAAAGGTATTCTTATTTAAACATATAGCGTTAGGTATATGAAGGATTCTTTCGCATGCGAAAGTAATCAGTGATGAAACTATCTATTAAATTTAGATGATTTGTAGCAATATTTGAAGCTGATTCTATTTTAAATTTTCTGTCCGTATTTTTTTTACTTTAAAACATGCAGATTATCAATAATAAATGTAGTTTTAAGATGTCACAATATGCTGACACAGCGACATGGGAAAATTCACAAAAATAAAATATTAGCAGTGATAGTAAATACTTTTTACATGTATCCCTGAGTATGTTATTTATTTTTAAAGTTAAACTTGTTGCATAGTTAAAAATTCCATTTAAGTACCAATACTGATTCAATACCCTATCCGCATTGCAATAAATAACTGAAAAATCAATTTGATAATAATTACTCACAAAATTTCAAATTGTATTAAATTATGCTGTTTTAACAACAGCTAAATACTGTACTTAAGCTTATTTAATAGAATATATTTTTAACATTAGAACTCGGCTTTATGTTATTAAACTAAGAAAATTATGAACGATTTACTATAAAACAGAGTATAAACTGATTTAGGTGATATTTAAAAATTAATAAAGGCCAAATATATTTAAAAAAATTATTTCTGAAGTAAATTACGTAAAAAGTGTGAAGGGTAACAATTAATCCAATTAAGGATTTTATGAAAAATACTGCTGTATTTCATTTTAGAAAGTTCTAAAATTAATTCTAAATTCAATGTTTTTACTTCACGCAGCCATTTTAAACGAAGCTTCAATAATAAAATAACGTCTAACTCGTATCTATTATTAACTTGATGATTCTACAATTTGAATATGAGTAACTTGCTATCTAAATTTAAAAGGCCAGTGAGAAATGTTGAGGTTTAAAGAATTACAAAGCTTAAAACATAAAAATTTATTTACAAAATTTAAATACAAATTCTGAAACAAGGTTATAATTTTTTAAAATCGTAAAGAAATAAGTGTAACATCAATAGTAAACTTATGCATTCAAACATCAAGTTATATGATAACAATGCAGAAAAATGACATTGATTACATATTGAATACATTCACTTGAAATATGGATTACACATAAGAATAAAACTGGCAGGAAATACATTCGAAATATCAAAAGTCTGTTCAAAGACGGGAAAACGGAAATTAGCAATTTTCAATGATTTCGATGAATCAATTTTTTTAACTATAATATTATGAATTTTAAAGAACGGGTTCCAAAGATGTTTTTGGCAAATAGTAAAAAACCCAATTTATTCTTGAGGGTCTTGCAATTTATTTTATAATTTTGTACAAGATTTTCAAAATTTAAATACAATTCATAATGCTATTTTAACATACATAATATGTATGGTTTGTAGCAACGGAATGTTTATGTATAGAGAAATCTTGGGTTTTTTATGACTGACAACGATGGATTCATTTTCCATTTATCCTTTAAATTCGTTAAAACATGACTTTTCATGCGAAATGCCATGTGAAAAACGGACATTGATTTATTATTATAAGTAATTAAAAATTAGGTACTAAAAATTTATGTCAATCAAAAACAAATCAAAGGCACTATTAAAATTTATATATACCATATTAAGTTAGTAGATAAAATATTAAAATAGATTTTAAATTAATAGAATGTGATACAATTTGGTTTTTTATCATTTATTGCTTTCATACCAATAGGCCAAACACATTAATTCAGGCCACATAAAATAAAAACTACTTAGTGGTATTCAGATTATTTTATAATTTATTTTATAAAAAAATAAGTGAAATTATAATAATTTTCTCAACAGTAGTTTTTCAAAAATCTAAAAAGATTCTTTCAAAGCATAATAATCACCATGCTGATCAGGCATGACGATCAGATGCTTTTTAATTGGAGGGATTCCTGATCGACTGGCTAGCACAGCCATCAGTCATCCTTCAATGAAAAATTAAATTTTTTAAACCCTCACTTATACATTACATTCTTAAATTTCATTGAATTGTATACATGATTTTAAAAATTAGGCTTAGATTTTGACCCTAAAGAAATACGTTAATTTATTAGTGTGGTAAACTACCCATTTATGGTAGAAATAGAAGATGATTTCAGGATTTTTTTATAATTAGAATACTTATTTAGGAAATAACTGAAGTTTGCATTTTAAAGCTAGATATTTAAATTATATTGTTAGTTTATAATTTAACTATCTAAATTTAGATATGGTTTGAGATTTGAGCATTCTACATGAACTGGATAACCAATAACAAACAACAAAAATATTTACCCTCTAAAACATACAATTTAATGCAAACACATCATTAAGTTAGGGGTTTTTCCAGTCAAATATCTTAAACCTTTTGAATCACTAATTATTTGCAACAAAATAACATTTAAAAGGAAGAAAATCATAACTTATATTTTGAAACAATTTTCAATCTTATTCCTTTCTATTTAAAGTAAACATTTTCCTGGTATTGCTTTCAACATCAGTTTCTAAACGTTTTTTTCTACAGCTTTTATACACGTCAGAGAAATTTTTTCCCCGTTTTTACAGACTTTCATTCCTTTTTATCTCAGTCTTTCAAACATAATCGAACTTACAACATTTCTTCGTACAATTTTCTTCATATCTATAAAATGTGCGAAGTATCAATAGTTTTCATCTTCACTTCAGTCAAAGATAATTTCAAATATTATCAACAAATTATATTTTAAATCCTTAATTTTTAAGAAATTCAGTTTTATGCGACATGATACACTATTCAACATTAAAAGTAAATAAATAGCTACTAGTTTAGGTAACTTTGACTTAAAATATGGAAGTCCAGGGAATAATTTTTTAAAGTAAAATAGAGAGATTAAATTACTCATGCAACTTTTATACAAGTGAAGGGAATAGTTTCATTGCATGAATTACACATTCTTCACAATGCTATAAAAATTGAAGCTTAATATTCTACAATTTCAGTTTTACAAATCAAATCATTTAATTGGATGAAGTTTTTAAAAATTTCACAATTATACGAGAATTTAGAGTTTATAAAGTAGCAATATAACAGTAAAAATTTACATTATACATTTAAAAAATTATCAATTTAAGAATGTTTTATGACAGTTTTAAGTGATAGTAGCATACGGTCAACAATATAAGGCAATGGGTAAAGTAAATGTAAATATTAAAAGTTTCATTGAAACATATGACAGTCATTCTGGCACTAGATCTTTTTATAGTAGTTCTAAAAATGTAAACAAAACTTATAGATTATGATAATAAATCTTTCAGACCTTAAAAAGATAAGAAAAGTAGAAAAACATTCATTTTATAGCAATTTTAGCTGATTCTTAATGCTCGTTAATTAGCATTATATTCAAATGCACATTAGTTGGAGAATAATTTGTTTTTATTAGTTTGGAAGCAATGAACAAGGAAATGCTTATGCACTGTTTATCGAGTGAAGAGTTTTTCAGCAATAATATTTCTTTCAAACTCATTTATTCAAAATATGTTTTAGACGTTGATATTTTAACCAAAATGTTTTGATCAATAGATTTTAAAAGTAGTTATTGATTTAAATGCTAAATCTATATTTTAAATTTCTGTTTAATGACTTATAGTAGTATAAAAATTAAAACAATTTGTAAAGTACCATATCAGAATATGGAAAAAAAAGTATTCAACACTAGTTTTTGCACGTTTGAAGCTCATTATTATTTTTTAAATAAAAATGAGGTTTGCTTCAATTTTGTGATAAAAATCGGCAACGGTCACAGTTACGTATTTTATTTAGATTTCCCTTTTTAATTTAGAAAAGGGAAATTTCTCCTTATCTGCAAAGTTTCATAAAATTTCTCACAAACAGTGCAAATAGTTTTAAAGAATGCTAAATTATGTTTCACTGTGCCGCCAAATCGCATTAATAATTGGAAGTAAAACTAAATAGATTTTTGCAAGAGTCATAATTTTTAAGTTCCCAAGCTGTCAGCTGGATGCTACTCCACAAGTGTTATATGCTTGCCCTGAACTTCAAGATCTTCATGTAGATTAAAGATGATTTCTCAACAATGCTGAGACCCCTCGATCTTCTTACCAAACTTTCTATAGTAAGATCTGAAAAGAAAACATGAATCAATGCAACTTCAAAAGAATACATTTGTGTTTAATGAGAAAAAAGAATATTGCTAGCAAGAATAGTGATTTGCCGATGTAAATTATACACAAATACAATAGCAAATTCAAGTTTTCAGTATCAATACCAATAACTGTATTACAAAAAATCTTTCTTCAGAATCCTTTTTCTATTGTATATAGCTATACAATTGAAAATGTTAGATATTGAATGATTAAACATTTATACTTAACTTCTGCTAGGATCTTTATGTACTTCGTATATATTAAATTTAAGCAAAGGGGAAATACAATGTATGCGATAGATACATTAGGAATACACAATTTTTTAAAATGGTAAATATTTCCAGTTCAATATTTTAATTTGGCCCAATAGAATTAAAACTTACCAGTCCTTGAACTTTTTTTCCCTTCCTTACAGAGCATACATTTTCTGCACATCTTGGAATTCTGTCCTCGATGCAAGATTGGTCTGGGACTCAAACTAGTGCCTGAATTGAAGAAATCAGAAGCAAAGAGTGGATCATTTCACAGTATCAGAATAATCAGCAAATGTAGATGAATTCATAACTCTGGGTTCATGGACCGCATATTTGACTTGAGTCTATATACAGAGACGTACTACTTATTTTTCTTTGCTTGCCATATCTGAAGAAAACGTACAGGGTAAATGTTTGAAATGAAGTACATATTATTCCGTAATTATGCAAATATACGAAAAAACATTTATTAGCTTCAATTCCGCACAATTGAAGCATGTTTATCTTTATAAGCCTGCAAGATTTACGACTCTGCATATTTCCTGGTATTTTCTTTTGCCAAGTGATTGAATACAATTTATAAGCAGGAATGTAAAGCAGTCAAATTTTGCAGAACAAATCAATTTCAGGTTTCATAAAATGCGGAACCTTGGCAAGTTGATTCGAAAAATGAAAGGCAATATCGAACACTGAAAATATTAATAGAGTCGAAAATTGATATTGCTGCTGCTTCAACAATAAAAGTTCAATTTAAGATTAAGTAGTAGAGAATCACACAAAGAAAAGCTACTTCGAAATTTAATCCAAGATAAAGTTTATTTAAATTTTTCGAACTGTTTAGATTTTAATTCCTATTATATAAAGCGTGAGATCAATGAATCAAGATTTTAACGTGTATTTGAACTCGAATTGTTCTATTTTCCTGAATGTTATTTAGAAACTGAATATTCTTCATAGCTCATTTCCAAACAAGTACTTATTCCTCCTCTTATTTCATCCAAATTCTGTTCGAATTTCGAACAGAAAAGATCAAAGTAGATTAAAAGTAAAGATTTGTAGATTTTAAAATCGAAATACATAAATCAGTTGAAAACCTGTAAATTATTCAGAAACTCTACATACTTTTATTGGTTTATTTTTGCTCGTAATTCATTTTCAGTAAGATTTTCGGTTATGTTTGCAATGAATTCCTTTTTCCGTCAACAAACTGGTCTACAAGTGCCAGAAGCAACAACAGATTTCTTGAGGCGAGTATTTTTAGATAGTTCCATAGATCAACTATCATCTGAATATCTCGAAATTTCATTATTTGCCAGACCACTTTTTAAGAGTTTTAAATCAAGATAAAGGGTCTTTTATGATGAAATACGTTTCTTTCTGAAGATCCCTTTAAATTTTCATTTGCTTTGAAGTTTGAAATGGATTCATGGCATGTTGATTTTTTTGTACTTATTTATCCACAATGCCTTGAGACTTTCACAGGGCTACACAGGATGCCTCAGTAGCAGATTTCACAAGTCGGAGTCTTCGATTCTTGAAGCCTTGAAAAAACTAGCTGTGACATTAGGAAATAAATTTTAATTATTCATTCACACAATGTCAGGATACGATTCTAAAGCATTTGAAAAATTTTCAATTTGATAAAATTAGAATAAAATGTAAATTTGAAAAACTAAAAAGGAAAAAGAATGAACAAATTATAAAATAAAAGGATTTCGTTCTCGAACTATTTCCTTGCAGTTGAAAATTCGACATTTTACGTAGATCAACAGCTAAATAAATCCAGGGAATTATTTAAATTGGATTTGATTTAAAAATTGAATTACTAGGAATCGTTTTATGGCTTCATTTCCAGTTTTTGTTGCTGCTTTAGGGACTGATCATTTCCTTAACGAAAATTTAAACATTTCATTCTAATTAAAAGCTTTATATTCATTTTGCCACTAATTTATTCGAAATGCCACTTTGCCACTAGTTATTTTGAAATTTTAAATAATCTCAACTGCTAAATCCTTTGCATCTACTTTTCAAAGATATTTATCCCGTCTTTACCTTTAACGAATCATCATACAAAAGTTCATTAAAACGAATCCAATATTTGATCACATACTCCGATAATGTAGCCATTGCAATTTCTATCCACGATTTGGATACACGCGGCAAATCCACCCGAAATAAAATTAATTCAATCTGAATGTGCTAAATCCCCTCGATACAATTATTATTCTTGCCATGAATAAGTTAATAAATACATGGTTCTTTTATAACTTATCGATAATCGAAATTGTGACGAATTGAAAAACAGAATGCATCTTAATAAAAGTATTCGATATTAAAAAATGAAGAAAGAAAGATAAACGCCCAAAGTTGTAGTTGAGCTATATTTCGAAGCTATAAAAAGAGATTGGGTCAAAAATTTAAGGTATTTCAGATCATTACGATAAGATCATTAAAACTTAATAAAAAATTTTAGGATGAAAGTATTGAAATTTCAGATTTCAAAAGTAGATTAGATACTCGATATAAATAACTGCTGGTAATAGATAAATAGGTAACCGTTACTAGGACTAATTGATAACCTTTTGGTTAGAATTGTTTCTGGAGTTAAAACAGTTGAGTACACTGCTGTATCTAGAGATACTTTATAGCTATGTTTCCTATGCTGCTCAGAAATTATCAATATTATATTAAGGAAAGGTTTTCAAATAAAGAGAACATTCAGAAGGGAAGGGGGTGGGGTGGGTATTTTTTAATAATTCAAAACATTTCAAGTGACTGCATTTCCTTTCAGTTACTGGGCTTGGTATATCAGTTAACGAACATTCTAATATTGAAGATTTCCGGGAACAAAATCGTTTGATGCTCTGCAATTAGGCAGGAAGACAAAAGAATTAAGATCCCAAAGTCCTATATAAATCCATGAAAGTATAAGATTTTAATCTAAGATTGGTATAAAATGCTTAAGATAAGCCACCTAAATTAGAAAATAAAGAAATTAAATGAATGTTATTTAAACCCTGTTTACTGAACATAACTCTAAAATCCTTGTTTATATTAAATACGAGATTCTCCGACCTTCTATAATATGAATAATTCCATTTAATAAAATTAACAATTATAAAACTTTCAAGTTCACGCTGTATGTGTGTGTGTTTATAAGAACATATTATTCAGACTTTTTTTTTCAGGTACCCTTTATTTTCGAAACTATCATGAGGGCATTGTTAAATGAACAATTTAATGAATTTATTTTTCCCAATACTTTTATTAATGTCTAATTCATTTATAAAAGAATTAAATATTTACCTTATTTCAAATTTTAGCGTAGTAGTATAAAATTAAGAAATTCAGTTAGCTTTTTTATACGATCCAAATTTTCCTATTCTGTAAACCAATGAAAATTCCTTCTGGAGTTGTATGGGAGATAAAAAAAATATATTTTCCAAAAGGGAAGAAAATTTCTAATCGGGGGCTTCAGCAAAAAGGCTTTGATTTATAAGAGCCTTTAGAAAGTGACCATAAACGTATTTCCTTCAAAATCATTCTTCAAACGGAATTATTACTTATGACATGTTATTTTTTTTAAGAAATGAGCTTACGAAACGCTTTTGTACTCGGACACTCTACGCGCCAAGCATCTCTCTCAGCACAACTTACATTAATAACCCCTTTTATACACTCCCCATATTTTTTAATATATAAACCAAAAATAATACAGTCCCTATTAATTCCGCCTCTTTCCCCAAAATTACATCTCACACATACACACCACTGATCCCTCACAACATACATTCAAAGATGTATACATTACCCACTCCACAGCCACCACCACAATTCCAACATGCATGCATTACCCACTCCGCAGCCACCACCACAATTCCAACATGCATACATTTTCCACTCCGTCTCTACTTCCACGACAAACATTACCCACTACATTCCCCACAATATAAATTACCCATTTCGCCACTACCTACACAATTTGAACTCACACACACACCACTGCTCCCTCATAACCTAAATTCCAACATTTCACATACTACCACTACCTTTACAACATGCATTACCCATGTCGCAGCCACCTCCACAATTCCAAAATGCATACATACATTACCCACACCGCCACCACCTCCACAATTCCAACATTCATACATACATACCCACACCACC
>JAOUZG010032726.1:1916128-1933013 GCA_026289955.1 Argiope argentata | reverse complement strand
TCCTCCACAATTCCAACATACATATATTACCCACACCGCCGCTTCCTACATATATTACTTACACAATTTCAACACCGCTTAAATTCATTACCGACTCCTCCACAAACCCCAAAATTCCAACATCACATGTAGTTATCATACACTCCACCACTGCCAGCATAATTCCAATACTACACATTTTACCCATTCAACTACGAATCGCATCGTTCAAACATCACTCATTGCCATGATACCCTGTTTTAATGTCCCA
The DNA here is from genome assembly GCA_026289955.1 of Argiope argentata. Classification (NCBI taxonomy): domain Eukaryota; kingdom Metazoa; phylum Arthropoda; class Arachnida; order Araneae; family Araneidae; genus Argiope; species Argiope argentata. The sequence continues at coordinate 1,932,763 of JAOUZG010032726.1, read as the reverse complement.
CTTATTACCAACTCCATTATGACATCTGTACTTCCACTGCCATCATCAATATCGATTCCACCATGACTCGCAAAATTCAAACACATTACCCACAGAACATCGGTAAACGCAATCCCAATAGCATGCATCACTTACGCAACGATGGACCATAATTTTAACAGCGAACTAACCCATAGCTATTTCCGATCCAGAACAATATCCACTCCAAACCCTCTGTGAATAACCAGTGACATTCATTATAAAATATCCTGCCTCTATTCTTGGTCAATGGATTGCATAGTTTTTAATCCACGCGTTGAAATCCAGGACTGAAATTTCACATACTTCAACAACTCAGTGCAAAATACAACTCTAAAAGGTAGCATGATTTTAACGTGGGGGTTAACCTACTTTTCTTTGATTCTCGAACGGAATAAAATTGTATTCATAGAAGAAAAAAATATCGGGAGAAAGTATGCGCACAATGCGATATCTTCTATACCAATTTCTACGGTACCATTCTATTTTTATGTAGCGAATTTTTGTTCGTTTTAACGATAGGTAAATTCTGATTCAACTGTCCATATGAAACAAAATGAGACTCATCTGCGTGTTCCAGAAAACCCAAAACGTTCACTCTTTATTTAGTATGGCTATACATACTGAATTTTTCAGAAAAGATAAAGAATTCGAAAAAATTTAAATCTTTTAAACGACAAGCGAGTAAATTACTTATGAAAAATGTTCGCTCATTTTATATAAAATTTCCCTCAAAAATTCCTTTGTAAGTCTTCCAAAATCTCAACCCTCCCTCCCTCCCTTCATCTACTTGGTAATTCTTCCAAGACATGTACTGATAGTTAACCCTTTGCACTTCAATGGCGCCTCTGACTCACCATTCCAGATTGTCCAATTCAATTCTAAAAATAAATTTTTTGAATTAAATTGTTAAAAATGCCTACATAAAGGTTAAGAGATGTAGATTAGTTTTTCAAAGAAATTCGACTTAAAAGAATTACGTAACTTTATCTTTCATAACAATAAAGAAATATTTGTATTAGATGAATAAGCTTGCATCTAATTATTTTTTTGAGTACTAAGGATTAAAAATTCAAACAGCAGACAATCAATTATTCTATCTCTATGTTTTCCACAAAATCCTAAATGATAAGCTTCTTTCCTTGTTTAAAGATTCAAATAATCGTTAGAAGTTACAACTCTTGGTTCCTAACAAAAGGATAAATATTAATTTTAATAAATGTTTTATCTGTTACTGTACATTTCGATTTAATGCAAGATATTTTTAACGGGGGAAAGGGGAATGATGATTCTCCTATATGTAAATTTTTTCACCGATATGAGGAAATATTTTGATATTCTAAAATCCAATAAATTTCAGTATTAACATTTCAGTAATAAATTACAAGCTACGCTGAAGATCAGGATTCGTGCAATAGACAATTTTTTTACATGAAGAAGGATCCAATTGTAAAACTTCTTCCCCTCTCCTACTTTAAAACCTGATTGTAATTTATCACTTATTTTGTCAGGAGAAATATCCTCAAATCCAACTCTTGAAATATTTTCTTCCAAATTATTATTATACTTGAAATATTTCTACAAAATTAATTATAATTAGTTATTTTCTATAACTTGTTATAGCTAATTTCTCCCAATTAAACGTCTATCACAACAAATGTGGAATTAATCGTGTATCTTGATAGGAAACTGAATAAATCGATAAGGTTTGTCAAGTAGAATTGAAATCAGAAGACAGGAAAGGGCTCAGGACGTGAAATGTATCCAAAAGAGTTTTAATAAATTAGTACAGAAATACAGAAATAGGTCAATCTTGACAGGAATTTATTTTCAAAACTCAACATTTAGCTGAATAAAGTAATGGTTTATAGCACTAAATGGAATCTAAGAAAATATTTTTCAATAAGACGATTTCCTTATCAAGTTACAAAATTCTAAATCTCGGGAATTGGAAATTCTAAGCTTAAACCAGATGCCACAGATACAAGACAGGGAAAATATGCGTTTCCTTTAATTTTTGGCTACAAAAACTTGAAATTAAACTCATTTGACGTCATATCTAATAAAGTAAAACTCGTGTGAAATTAAACGCGATTTCATACCAGTTAATTGCTTGAGGATTTTGAGTAACAAGATCAACAAAGCAATTTCAGCAGAAACGTTTTAATGATTAATGAAGGTCGAAAAGTGATATCTTATTCAAAGGCATATCTTTACCTGTACTTAAAAATATTTAGTGATGCTGAAAGGCGAGAAATTCTGATGAAGGGATAACTTATAGAACTTTACGTATTTAAATTAGTTTCTCGTCGCTACTCGCAAGAAAAGGTGAACGCAATACTCTCTACGTACAATTTAATGTTAAATAAAATCGCTAGTAAAATTAAATATCCAAAGTCTCGTTTTATATTGAATTGACAAACACAGAATATTTCACACCGCAAATTTTTTTACCCCAACTTACATGCAGTTATTTGTTGGTTTGTAGTTTAATTTCGATTATTCAAATTTATGTAATTTTGATATTTTTTCATACGTTACATTTTATAATGAATTTGGTTGAAACCATCTCCTATTTAAAGCTTATTCTTATCTAACATAATCTAATCTTTTGAATTTTTTAAAAAACCTCGTTCTCTAAAATTTACTAAATTCTACTAATCAAGTTTTTATGAGGATGCAATATACTGCATCCCTCAGAAAATTGCATTGAAGTTATCTCCGCATTTCCATGAAATAAATAGGGAAATTAATTACCATGTATATTAATCAAAACTATCTTTATTAACTTCTTTTCTCTGTAAATTTAGTATCCTAATTAGAAGACTTCCTATTTGGGACTTTTATAAGAACTGGAAATGAATTTATTTAACAAATTTAAGAATTTAATTTTTTTATTGAAAAATCTGCTTGGATTCAGTTACTTATTTATATAATATCGAGTCTCCAATGGCAAAGAAATAGTTCTACGACGAAATCTTTTTATCTTGTAATTTGTTTATTTTTTTACCATTTTGTAGCTTTTCGCATTGCACGTATTCAGATTTTAACTAATCAAAAAAATTTAAAATGCATTAAAATCGTATCACAAAACAGTCTGAATGAATAGAAAAGATTCATAACCTAAATATCAAACAGCCAGTTCTGGACAAGCAAATATTCTGAAATTCAGTTCTTACTTTAAGCTACAAAGTTCACACCTAAGTGACATCCTGAAGTCAGCGTCCTTGCTCGTCATTTCTTTTTCATAACACATTTGTCGTCTTCATCACACGAATCAGCAGCTTGGAAACATGCACCAGTTTTCAGTCAGACGATGGAACAAGGCAACTTGAAATTACTTGTGCGTGACTTGGCAGCTGGATATAAATGTGCTGTTTTCATAGAGAAATCTGAAACTAAAGAAAAGACTGTCTTACTTGTTTGGAAGGTAAAACTCGCATGAGTATTAATTTTACTAGAAATTTATATTTCGTCACAATTTATAAATACAGTGATTAGTGCTAAATGTCTCTGATGGGATTAATCAATATTAAGATTGTTTTTCAAAAAAAAAATATCGAAATTTTAAAACAGGAATTGAAATCCATCAGTACATAGGGTTGCTTAGCTACATTTATCTTTCAATTCCACTTTCAGTTCTGCTCCCAATGATTGGCTCTTAATCAGATGTTCAGTAATTGACAAGTCCAATAATATAAACAAAGGAACAAATTGCCTCAATTCGACAAGTTCAAAAATCTTAATTTAAATCTAATTTTCTAACAGGCTATCATTGTTCAACTTTTATATGATTTCATGTTTTGAATATTTATGAACATGCTACTTTAGTTGAAGGAAGCGAGGGGAACATCAATAAAAGTTGCTCGCCAAACGTCGCCAAATGTGCTGAAAAAGGAAGTCAGTTTTTAGGAGAGCAATGCTCTGAACTTTCCAAACGAGTAGTTTTCGAAATAAAGAAATAATGCCGTATCAGTGTTTCCAGCTATTTAATTAAAAATTAATTTTTAAATTTTATTGACTTAAGAAAAGTTTGAAATGTTACACCAACATATATATTATATTCAAACGTTAATGCATGTTTTAATTTGATCCATTAGATGAAAATATTGTATTAAATTACTTTTCAATCTTAAATTGGAACATTAAAATTCAAATTCCATAAATGGCATGCAAGTAATTCGTGTATCTGCGATTTTTATGTTACATTTGTGTATAAAATAATTTTGAAGTTTTGTGGACGAACAGACAAATTCGGAGTTAATATAAATTTTCTCATCGGAGACATGATTTACGCTGAGACAAAGGCAAAACGCGCCTCATCAGATCACAACAGTGAGGGTGACTTAACCCAGAATGGAATTTCTCCCTTTTTTTTTTCCACCAAAAGAGTTTAAGGGTTTCTTTGAAGCGTGTCAATTTAAGGAAGGGAATCTCGGTAACTATTTAAAAGAATTCTTTTGTTAGGAGTGAAATTCTTATGCCTTCGATTGCAGCTTGAGATTTGGATTTGGATTTGAATTTCTGGCGCAAGATCCTGATATAGAATATACTGCGCCGAAACAGTGTAAGATTCCTCCATCAAGCTAAAATTAGTTTTGTATTGTAAAAATGTAATTGACTGTGTTCAAACTACTTAAATGATAAAAAAATGAAAGTTATTAAAAACCAGACTATATTTCATGTAAAATTCCCACATCTTTAATATATAAGAAAATGTTTGGGTGATGATTCTCACCCAATAAAAAATCCAAATTAAAATGGTTGGATTTAAAATGGTTACGTCGAAGGTCAATAAAGCGGGTGCATTCTATCAAAATGTGACGAACAGTTAACATAACGCCACAATCATCACACATTGGGGGAGGCTCGGAAAAAAGTAAAAATCTATGTGTCAGGCGAGTGTGACCAATACGTAGTCGGGATAAAATGACATCATAGCGTCTACTTAGTTTTGAAGACCAGTTGGCCAATTGTGGTTTAATAAAATGGAGCTTGTTGTTAGTCTCCATGTCCCATTGATTTTGCCATTGGCGATAGCACCAACGAATTATAGTTGTGCGCATATCTTTATAAGAAAGACGTTGGGGCAAAATGACGCTCGCTGACTTAGCTGCTGTATCGGCGATTTCATTTCCAGAAATACCCATATGCGATGGGATCCAGGAAAGCAAAACTCTAATATTTTTCCCACATAGAAGGCGGTATATCTTCTTCACTTCCTGTAGAAGCGGATGATCAAGAGATGACGAGTTTAAAGCTTGCAGAGCACTCAGAGAATCTGTGTAAATAACAGATTTATGGATCTGTTGTTCATCAATATATTTAAGGGCTAAGTAAATAGCAGTTAATTCAGAGGTAAAAACAGAAGTAAAAGGATGAAGTTTATAACTTATAATGCGATGACCATGGACAAATGCGCAACCCACATGATCAGATGACTTAGAACCATCCGTAAAAATGGGTTCATAAGAGCAATAAAATTCCCGATGGTGTTTATAAAGTGAAATAAAAACCCTGCTATCAGTGTCCGATTTTCTAAATTGTTTGAAAGGGTCTTCGTAGTGCAATTTATTTTCTATCCATGGAGCTGAATTCAGATTATCATCCGCGTATATCCGTATATCACTAAAATCATTTGGTAATATTCTTCGAATACGCAATCCCAAATGAGGTATGTATAATTTGCGGGAATTAAACAAACGGTCGTCAACCTCATTCCGGATTTTCTCATGAAGAGGATGTCGTTTATTGGATAAAATACGGTAAAAATAAAATAATGATAGCTTCGTTCTTCTATTCGACAAAGGAGGCTCAAACACCTCAGCACACAAACTAGCTACTGGTGAAGTCCTGAATGCTCCAATGCATAGTCGGAGAGCCTGATGATGGACAACGTTCAAACGTTTGAGGTAAGATTGTCTAGCAGAGCCATAAATAACACATCCATAATCGATTGTTGATCGAATGATACCGCGGTAGACTCTAAGCAAGCACGTTCGATCGGCACCCCAAGAAGTATTGGATAAAACTCTCAGAATGTTTAATGACTTCAGACATTTACTCCTCAAATATGCAATGTGCGATAGGAAAGTCAGTCTTTTATCAAAAATTACTCCTAGAAATTTGTGTTGATCCTGAATGGAAATTGGACTACCACTCAAAAACAACTCTGGCTCCGGATGAAGAGGCCGTTTGCAGAAGTGCATAGCGACTGTTTTCTGAGAGGAAAATGTGAAGCCGTGCTTGTCTGACCAATCTACAATGTTATTTATCGCTTTCTGAAGCTGTCTTTCAATGTATCGCATGTCTCGGGCGTGGCATGAAATTTGCATATCATCTACATATAGCGTCTTGCTAACAGTTGCTGGTATAACAGATAAAATAGGGTTAAGAGCCAATACAAATAGCGTCACACTTAAAATGCAGCCTTGTGGAACCCCTTCTTCCTGACTAAAAACATTGGAATAGGTATTACCAAGCCGCACTTTAAAATATCTATGGTGTAAAAAATTTTGAATAAAAAGGGGCAACTGCCCTCTAAAATTGAGGTCGTAAAGATTTTTCATAATTCCGTATCTCCATGTTCGATCATATGCTTTATCTATGTCGAAAAACACCGATACCAAATGGTTCCTTTTTATAAAGGCAGTACGAATATCCGTTTCCAAAGCTAAAAGATTATCAACTGTTGAACGATTCTTTCGGAAACCACTTTGGAAAGGAGAAATAAATTCATTTTCCTCCAGTATATGAACGAGGCGTGCGTTTACCATTTTTTCGAAGACCTTACACAAGCAGCTGGTCAGAGCTATTGGTCTATAGTTAGATGGTTCATGAGGATCCTTTCCAGGCTTTGGTACAGGAATTATTATAGCAAATTTCCATTTATCAGGAAACACATGCTCCCTCCAAATTCTGTTATATAGGAACAGAAGATTTTGGAGGGATCTATCTGGTAAATGTTGTAGCATTGAATAGGTAATTCCATCCGGTCCCGGTGCTGTTTGTTTCGTGACAGATAATGCTCTGCGCAATTCCAATATATTAAAATCGGCATTATATGAGAGGTGCCTTTTCGTTTTAAAGCGTAATTTGATCCTTTCTTGGCGTTTTTTGTGCGTAAGAAAAGGTTCCTTGTAATTACTCGATGAACACACAGAGGCAAAAGCCTCTGCAAGAGCATCAGCCATTTCCTGTATACTGGAAATGTCTTTCCCATTCTTTTTAAGGCAAGAAATGGAATGATCAGGATATATACTGCAAACTTTCCGAATGCTGGTCCACATATATTTGGAAGTCACAGAAGAATTTATACCTGATACGAATTTGATCCAATAAGTCCTTTGACTTTGCCGCTTAACTCGTCTTGCTATAGATTTGGCTTTTTGAAAAAGAATTAAATGAGTTGTTGTAGGTCGCCGCCTAAAAACATTCCAGGCCTTTTTAAGATCTTTTTGTGCTTTTGTACAATCTGGGTTCCACCATGGTTTTTTATATTTGATTTTTCCTGACCCCGATTTTGGGATAGAAGCATCTGCAGCTTTTATAATAGTGTCAGTTATAGAATTTACAACGCTATTTAAATCCCCATTCTCAACCATATTCCGTGTTATCAGAGCCCTTGAAGTAAAGTCTATCCAGTCGGCTTTTTGAAAAACGTATCGTGGTAGACGTGAATGATTTACATCATTTCCAGTTAATTTATCTAAAAATATGGGAAAATGGTCACTATCGAGCAAGTCAGTTCCTACTCTAAAATTCAAGTACGGAGCTAAAGAGGGTGAACATATAGCGAGATCTAGCGAATGAAAGGTTTTGCTCCTGTGATGAAAATATGTTTCTTCTCCATTATTGAGCAGGCACAATGAACAGTTATTAATAAACTCTTCAATCAGCTTCCCACGAGGATTAACATCTTCGCTTCCCCAGAGAGGATTATGACCATTTAGATCACCAATTATGATGAAAGGAGATGGTAATTCCTCCACTAAGGCATTTAGATCTCTTAATTCAACCGGAGTACTGGGTGGCAAGTAGAGACAACATATTGTCGTCATAGAAGGGTTCAAGACTCGAACAGCCACAGCTTGCAAATTTGTATGTAATGGAATGACAGACGAGGGTGCATTATGGGATACCAGGAGGGCAACACCTCCAGTAGCTCGATCAGATTCATTATCCCTTCGTATAATGCTATAATGTCTTACTTTCATAGAGTCGGAAGGTTTCAAATAAGTTTCTTGCAGAGCTATACAAATCGGATGGGTTTCATTAATTAAGTCTTTAATCTGAGTTGTCTTAGTACGGAAACCACGGCAGTTCCAGGATACAAAATTGGCCATCAAGATTGGGTTTTGTCTGGAGGTTTTTTCTTTTTATCCCCACCTGATTGATTTTTAGAGGTTGTCGGATCTAGCTCCATATCGGAGAATTCAGAAGACGATGTATGAGTTTTTAAGAAATCCTTTGCTACAAGGTGTCGATTCATTAGAGCTTTCTTTTTTGTTCTTTGCTTTGCATGTATTTGAATTGGTTTATGAGAAGATGAAGTGGAAATTTTTTCTTTACTACTACGATGGCGCTTGGTGATTTTATTTGTTGCAGGGCAATTGGATGACTGGGAAGAAACAGTGGAAACCCCTGGTGATTTTGTCCTTTGTTTTAAAACTGTACTAGTCGGTGATAACTGAGTAATGCGAGAATCTGTTTGAGTACTACTGCATATTAGTGTTGTTTTAAGTGCACCAGAGTAAGCTATACCAACTTTTGGAGTTCTTTCATTGATTAATTTTCTCGCTTCTGCGAAGGATACGTTTTTCCGTATTTTCGTGGATATTACCTCTTTCTCAAGAGTCCATTTAGGGCAAGACTTTGAGAAAGCAGTATGAAGCCCAGAGCAATTGACACATTTCATGGTATCTGAATTACAGTTATTTACGTCATGTCCAGGTTCAGCACATTTCGCACACATAGTGGTTTTACTACGACATGCTTGCTGTGAATGTCCGTACCTTTGACATTTAAAACACCTGAGAGGGTTAGGTATGTAAGGCCGGATTCTACAAATTTGGTATCCCGCTTTGATGGATTTAGGTAGGACTGGTGTTTGGAAAGTTAAGACGATGTGCTTCGTTGGTATAAACTGACCGTCACGTCGGATGTTAATACGACGCGCGGCGCATACTTGCTGGTCAGAAAATTCTGTCACGAGATCTCCCTCAGGCAAGTCGATGAGATCTGGCTCAGAGATAACACCACGTGAAAAATTTAAAGTTTTATGCAAAGATGTTTGAATCGGAAAATCTCCCAATTTGGTAAGTTTGCTGATAAAAACAGCTTGTTTTTCTGAAGTCTGCAACAAAAGGTCGCCAGAGCGTAATTTTTTTATGTTTTGTACTTCACCAATTGTCGATTGTATTAATTTGTTTACAAGGAAAGGAGAAACTCTATGAAATGTGTTTTGAGTGCTAATAATCATGAAACGAGAATTAGATGATGCTTCAGTGACGTGAGAAAAAAAACCCATATGACATTGAGAGTGATTCGGGTCCGGCGGCATCGCCCACCACGGAGCCCAACAAGGGATGGTAGTTGCCGGCTCTGGAAATTCTCCAACCTCGGTACTTGCCATAATGCTGACCAGAACCTATACGCTGGGAGTCACCCCCGGGGACAGTGACCACCCTTAACGCCAAGCCCAAGGAGTGACCCCTTCGCTTGATCCCCTTAAGTATACCAGACATGCGACTAGAATACCAGCCGATTGATGCATCGGGGAGATTGCAGCTTGAGAATTGCGACGGTCAAACATTTTGGAACACGTCTTGGAAATAAACTGCTTTGCTTCAGGAAATGAGAAAAATTTTAAATTTTACATCGAGTAAATTAAGATAAATAGGATATCAAGTTATAAACTAAGCGATATCATTAAATATTCATATTATTAACTAACTTTAAGAGAGAGGCTGAATGATGTGCGTGAAGAATTTGGAAGAAAAAAACGCCCATTTGAGCCATAAGTCTATTTCGCTTTCAAATACTTTTTACACGCATTCAAATATGTCTAATCTCGAATTTTTGATCAGTTTTCTTCTACTATTTAAATGTTTTAATATCTAATTCATGAACATAATCTGAATTATACTTTCTAAAGCGATACATAAAAACATGCATGCGATTTCATTTCTGAGGTTTGAAGAACTTACCCGTCTTGCTCCGTTAAGACTTTCACATCACTTGATTCTTATGGCCTCCAGCTTTTAATGCCCAACTTTCGTAAAGGGATAAGCGTATTATCCATGGTCTGAAAAGAATTGAGATCAATAAATTAATTTGAAATAAGTTCGCACACGAATCGAACGATTCAGAAGATAAGTTACTTCAATATTTAAATAACGTTGTTCACCTATTAATCTCATGGGATTTACAAATATTAGATATTCTTTTAACTACAATTGAAATATAGTAAAGAAATGAGCAATTTTTCAGTGATAGTCCGAATCAGACATGAATCATTGCTACAAAACTGTTAAATAATCCCCATACATCTTAGAAGATCTCATATCTTTGATATCCTAATACATTTTTGATAACTTTCTTTATAATTCTGATACAAATGCAAGTGAATAGTTCTATAAAATTTCAAATATAACGTGCTATAAATATATAGATATAGAATGCAAATTTTATGCCAATCAGATACTGCGATTGACAGAAGGTTAAATAAAAGCAAAACTGAATGGTTCTTGGTTACAGATATTATCATTCTCGTGTCCTTACGAGTTTTATCATAGAAAATTGAATTGTTTGTTATTTATAAAATTTAGATTTGAAATCGATATTAATTCATCTTAATACATGCATTTCAAATTATCTACAAATTATCCTTTAGCCAATCGACACAAAATATTTGGAATAAGTATCAATTCTTTGCAATACTCAATGGAGACTATAAAAATTAATTTATTCAAAAATAAAATAGAAAGAGTTGTATAACAAATATAGTAATCTAATTAAAAGAAACTACATTTTTTAATTAAGAATCATAAAGTATCTTATTATCCAAAATTGTAATGCACAATAAAAATATTGTAACATTTGTAGATTAAAGTATTAAAAATATAGTTTAAACCTTAGACTCACAAATAAACGGCACAAAATTTGTTCTGTAGCAATAAATTTTCTAATGTTTTTCTCGCTTTCTTAAAAATAATTTTCCTACTCTTAAAAGGCAATGTGCACAAATATACGTTGCTCGAAATGGCAGAATTTGGAAATAAATGTTATTCGAATGCTCAGTTTTGATTCAAACTGATGACAGAAATTCAAGATTCAAAATGTAATCCGAAACATAGTACAATATTTGAAACTTTATTGGTAAACTCTGGGATTTATCATTTACATTTAATTATATAGAAAAACTAAACGGAAATATTAAATGAAAAATTTTTTAGAATAACATGCAGTATAAATTTTTGATATGCCTTTATATTCAAGACTTTCGGCCTACGTACATTTCACATTTCCTAAACAAGACAGAATTCAAATTTTGCCCTCATATAACTTAATACAAAAGTAATATTGTTATTTTCTCGAATGAGTTTTTCAGTCAGAGAAATAACGATATTTTTTTACAAGCTTTGGTGGAAATTAATCTGGAAGAATTTACATCTTACGACTTGTAATTTTACTCTTCTAATATCAACTTTAATTTTCCTTCAATTAATTACATTTTTAAAAAAATTAAAACATCATTTTGAAATAAGTACTTCTTTGATAATATCTGTTAATTTACAATTATACTTTAATTTTTATGCATATGTACTATTTTATACAAAAGTAAAAATTTATGTATTTACATAATTGTTTTACATGAAAGGATATTCATCCCTAGAAACGAAAGGTAGGGTATAATATAAACTATTTTTTGAAATAAATGCAATTAAAACTGAGAAACCCTTTCGTAATGGACACATTTTTTTAATTTGATGCCTATAGGTCGACTGATCTGCCTTGTTCAGTTTTCAATTCTTTCCTTCTGAATGTGACATGAAACATTTGTGTGCAGCATAGCAGTCTATAAACATGGTTGGTGCAAATTATGAAAGATTTTAAGACAGTTTAAGGTACTACAGAATGATCAGCGAGAAATTGAAAATTTTAAAGGGCCTAGATCACTAAATTAAAAACATTTGTATGGGTTGATACAAACAAGACAGAATTCAAACAAAGTTGATTTAAGTTGATTAAATAACAGTTAATTGAAAAGCCTCAAATTTTGAACCAGTTCTTTGTCAAAATTTAAACAATACAAATTAAGAATTATATCAGAAAACGTAATTTTACTGAAAAATTTTATTTGAAATTTTGGCATTGAAATTTAAAAATGGATCGAAAATTCACTTTTAAAGGAACTCTTCTAACGATGAAAAGTTTCATATCTACCGTTGTGATTATAACTCCTTTTAAACAGAATATTAAAAACTAAAAAGATGCTTATTCCAAAAATTATTGTGAGTTTAAAGTTCTAACAATATTATAGCAATGAAAACATACTTAAATTTGTAGCATGGCTTCAAAAATCTTTAGATATATCACCACATTCAGTATTTGAATTAAACTCATTATGTTCAAAATCTGATAAGAAATTTTGTTAAATTTTAGAGAATATTTTTTACCTTGTTTGCAAAACTTCGAGTCTTTAAATCCCATAACTTTTTTTAATCTTAAACAAACCCCTTAATAAAATACGAATAAAGATAGCACAAAATAAAGAGTACTCTTATGAATCCTGAAATAAATTAATGTTAAGTTTATGGAAATTAGTATTAGCAAAATTATTTACCGTTTTAATAACTTCTTTACAGAACGACGAGGAGGGCTTGACAGAAAAACTGTATTTTTTCAATAACTTTGTTCTCGAAACGATATCTGCACACAAGACGAACATGAAGTGAATTTAATGATTTTTTCCACTCTCGAAGTATCTAAAGTACATAATGAAAGTCTTGTTCCACTAAACACAACGTCGCATCTTCTGTTACTGTTTCGTTTCTTGGCAGATTCTTCGATAACAAAATACCAATAATGATTAGCGTCCTTTTTTAGTTAAGTTAAAATCTAATTCAAGAATTCTTGAGCCATGCAAAATTTGAGCCTCTCAACTTATTTCCTAATTGCATGCAGATGCAACCAAATTTTTCCTCTTCTGTTTAACCCTCGTGTAGATATGCATTCGTTCAGAAAATATTCGTGTATAATTCTTGTATAATTCGAACTTCTAACACAAACAAAATTCTAAAGCATTCATTCATAGGGAATTGTTCCTTTAAGAATTGCGTATTATTCAAAAAAAACATATTTCAACATGATAAATGCATTTCATCGTTTTCCCACTAAGTGAATATTTCTTCTTGTGTAAAGTCGACCATCCCGCCACCTCTGAACGTAGCAGTATCGACAGAATTTATTTTGGCCAACTATAATCTTTAGCAATGCCCATTATTACATTGACATAATTTGTCAAACTGATATTCTCTTCGAGATAATTGGCCCCAAAGCGATCAAATACTGACTATCTCCTCTTCTACCAAATTTCAAACAATTGGAAAAAAGCCTGACAATTTTTGACATCATGTCCTTCAGAGTCTTAAGATTACCTGGTACCATCAATACTGCACTCAAGTCATTATTTTCAACTTGCAGATGTTGAGTTTTCTGTGCATTCCTTTAAACAGTGGCAAACAGTACCGATTCCTCCACAGATGCATTTATATTCCTGCATTCTTCCAAATGCTGATTGAAGACTGATGGTATTGTCCGGCCGTGACGTCATCTCAAAGAGAAACCATTACCCATTGCTTGCATTTCTCTTCCCCCCAGCGGCACGCATTATTTTTATGAATTCTGAAAATAATTCCCAAAAAAAGAATTGATAACGATAACAAAAACTATATTAAATTTTTCAAATCATCAATCACAGGATATTGTGAATAGAGTTGCGTCTTTCATGCAGTTTTCAAAACAAAAACTAATCAGTGGTTGTCAGGATACGGGAAGTGAGTGAAATTGTTTACTGTTTCTCTTTTTCTTAACAGTCAGAAGTTTAGAAGGCAGAAGAATTCAATCATCAAGAATGATTACCCATACACTTTCTCGCATACCATCTAATAATCGTTAATTTATATGCTGTACGTTTTTTCCCTACCAATTGAAACCAAAATTTGACACAGAACTACAATTGCAGTCATAAACTCGCTTACCAAATTTGGTATATTAATATCACTGCGTCTTTGAGTTAACCCGTTTACCTGTTTCTGAAAGTACAGAGATCACTCCTTATTTGATTTGGTGCAAAATGTGATAAGTATATCTACTATATATGTTAAATCTAAGCACCGATATCTGTGCATCTAATTCTCTTTGTTTTATATTAGTTATTTTTCAATTTTGTAATGGAACCCCTAAACAGACAGACTCCTTCTCAGTGGACTTTACTCAAAATTGGATGGAAATAGGATAATTTGGCTTAAAGAGCATATACCAACTTAAATTCATTCACCTCAAAGCTCACAGGAAGACGAACTAACAGAATGAACAGAAGGATAGAGAGACATATTACAGATTTTACATGCTCTGGAAAATAGAAATCGACAGCCGTTCACCCCCTTGTAAGATTAGATTCAAAATGCGATGGGCTTCAACAGTATAGATTTCAAATCTTTGCTCTGAATTTATTCCATCTAGCTTTCTTCGTTTTGTATTTATCGTGCTAAATTATATTCGAGCAACTGAACATATATACAGACTGTAAAAAAATTACTCTAAATTTGATAGAAATCTAGAAATTTGATGTATAGTCGTATACAAAATTTCATAAGCCTAGTTCAAAGCATTTTTTGGGTTATCTTCCTCACAGATGGACAGACAGATATTTTATAAGACGTGTTTAAAAAATTCTGAAAGGTTTAAAATGTGGGGATTTCATAAAATTACCATTTCGAATATTTTGATCATTACAATACTTTCTAAATACTACAAGCAGATAATCGCATTTACTTTAAGCTAGAAACGATATGCCAATCAGATTTCGTATACATTGAGAAAGCGGAAAGAAAGACGATTTATCATTCATCCTATACAAAAGCAATAAACGGCATTATTTGTGTCTTAGAGATGAAGTCTGGGTTTCAAATTGCAAACATAGCAAATTTAAGACCGAATTTCATTTACAATGCCCCAAGACTGGTGCATATTAACCCGTTGAACTCGATGTTGCTTCTTGGGGACCATTCAAGACGGTGCATCATTTTGACATTTCATCTGTTTATATTTCAATTTTGATTATTGAAAATACCTACACAACGGTAAAAAGTTGGAAAAATTACATTTTAAACAAACGCACACACACAAATTTGGGGCAATAAACAAGCCCTTGTATATTAAATAATTATGCATCGAATTACTTTTCCCACTGCAAAGGATTAAATCTATTGTTCGATCGTGAAGTCTGCAAATTGTCTTCATTGGAAATTGTATGAAAATTGGAACTCTGGAATGCAGCATCACAAGAAGAGAGCTGAGGGTACGAGGTCACCTCCCTTTGTCGGGTGATGCCGATAATGTTTAATTACTACTGAAACTTAAGAGGGTCAGCCTAAAACAATATTTTTTTTAGATCTCAAGAGATATTTTAATCTGATTTAGCAAAAAAAATTAGACCAACCTATTTCTAGGTTACTTTCACAGCCTAGTTGTAGATACCCTCATGGAAAGGGTATTTCCTTTTGTTGAGAGCACTGATTCTTTTGATATTACGTGACTATAGAGGTGAACGAATACTTGATTGTTCCTAGGATGCTTAGTTTTCAGGAGAGCTTTACTCGATAAATTGATTTTGTTTTTACTTTCCTTATCCTATGTAGAGAATTTTTAAAACCCCGTTGTGGTTTTTGGTTTTCATCGAAATGTCCTTTAAATAACTTCAAGAGGAGAAATCTGTTTTCATCGAAAGAATGACAGATGACCATCAGATGATGCTACGTAGCAACATCGATCATTTATCAATAATTAAAAAAGCTTCAGAAGCTGGAGCAAATAAATTGAACTTCATGCTGGAAGTTCAAAATCATAATCTATACAAACTTTGGTAACTAATGGCAATCTATCTAAACAACCTAAATCCTTGAAAGAAAATGTTTGTCAAAATTTCAATACAGCAAAATATAATGATGCGATTTTCATTTCAAGTCAAGAGCAAATATGGCTTAAACTCAGAATAGACATACTGCTGAAGATTTAGGCTATATTCAAGCTGTAGTAAGTATTTCAATTAGATATAAAATACGAATAGAGCCCAGTAATTCAAGGTGTTTGCTGCATAACATTGAACAGATACTGACCTCTTCAATTTGGAAGAAGAATTAGAAACAGAAAATAATAATAAAAATCTATGAATTGCAGTATATGATCACGTTTTTGATCTATAAAAAAGTAATCACGTTTTTGATCTATAAAAAAGTAATCCTTTTTTATTATTGAGCCTTTTTTATGTCTTATTCACAATTTTTATTCACAATTTTTGGGTATCATCCTTCCAGATTGCATTAAGGTATG